>DWBH01000488.1:0-12203 GCA_018230765.1 Ernsta delagoae
GTTCATACAGCTACCATAATTTCATTATGTTTCATACTAATGAAACCTAAATTGACAATTCAAGTTACCTACTACGTTTTGAATCCTACCTAATTAAGAAATTACAAATTTGGTTTACCATTTAGATACCACATAATACTAAAAATTTTGATTTTGTCCATTCCATGCACGTCCAGTTTCTGTTGCTCATTGCAATAAATAATGTCTTGTAAACAATACTACAGTCTCCATACCGAAGTTTATAGGTTCGGCATTGTTACGCACATTTTGATATCAGCTTAATCTTCTTTTACAATTGTGAGCGCACTCGATAGGAACAGATTGCAGTGCGTTTGAGGCTCAATAACTCAGAAATACTAGATGCAATCTAGGAGAGATGCATAAATTACATACAGTACTACTCCCCTTTGGTACAAAACGTTCATTGCATTAGAAGATTCTGTATAAATTATTCTAGGTTAGGTATATACTTATTATGTAGGGAGAAGGTAGTACCTATAGACTACTAAAACTTAGTTAATTATGAATGGAGATTACGATTTTCTAGAAGAGCCGCAGAGAGTTTAGTGTAACCCAAATAAATAGCGGGAAAGCGGCCCTTTTCAAATTGTTAACTTTCTATTTTTCGATAGCGAACTCGGCTCGATATTCGGTCGTGGGCGAACGCGTTTTGAAACTCGATAGTTTTAGGAGTGACTGCTGACGTTTAAGGGCTAAACGTAATATTTTAATAATAAGCGTAGGTACTTTCACTACTTGCTACGAAAAAAAGTCAAGAATTTTAATTCACTCATTAAACAAAATAAAAGAAGATGCCTTCGATATAATCAGGTAGGTTATGTCTTTCTAAAATTTTACAGTAAATAAATTTCAACTAAGCAATTGACAATGCTAAAATACAAAGAACAAGAACTTGGACTAATAATGTACCTATTAATTTACAATTCAGGCTATAATCAAATTTGAAATTTTAATTACCTCATTACTCTACTGACAAACAGACGACCGCTTTGTAGTACATAACAAATTTACATACAATCATTGTTGCATGCCTTGTATGAACCAAATTCGTTCTAAGCACAATATGCCTAGTAGGAAACATCAATCATTCATTGACGAAATACTGAATCATCGTGACTATATAAAGTCAGTTAGATCCTGAGAAACAAAATATTGTACCACCGTTTAGGTCGTGTACTTGAATCTTTTAGTAAGTTATTTGGTACTATTATAGTGGTTCCAAGGTGATCACGACTAATCATTTTCTCTATAAGTCTTCAATTTTAAAAGGTTTACATACTGAAGAACATAAAGAATATCGCACACCGCTATAGGTAGGTAGTGGCTAAACCTACCGGTGATCATAAGGTAGCAAAAATTTTAATTTTAGTAGGCTAATATATTTCATATAAAATCATTTTATGTTGAAAAATGTACGACCATTTTAACTTTTATTTCTATTAGGTAGGCATTATGAGTGAGTTTCATAATTTAAAATCTTAAAAAAGTAAAATACAAGTAAGAATTTATAATAATTTAAATGTCATTCGGCGTATAAATAATCATTTTGTGTGAATATTCACTAATACAAAATAATTGTGCGACTTCATTTTATAAAATGAAATGCTAGACGCCACCCCAATACAAGGCACAAACATAGGGTAAATCAGGTAAATGTTAATATCTTGTAGGAACAATGTAACAAAATAACCTTTCATCGTTTCCTTAGTCATCCTTGTTCATTGGTATTTAGTTGCGTTTCGAAGTAGGTATAAATGTATTTAAAGGTTATATTTCATCGAAACATTATCGTAAAATAGTGGTCTCAATGAATTTAAAAGTAGATATGTAAGTAGGTATTACTTCGATGCAAATTGTTTTTTTACAAGTACAAATTTGCAGTAGAGTTCACCCTGCAAATGTAGTGAAATCGCGCATTCATCAGTTATCACTACTTAGGTAAGAACATGAATTTTCTACAGTCTTATGACACAATCAATAAACCCTCTACTAAAACATGGTACCCCAAACGAGTTATCACATTAATGACGTTTTACTCTTACGCCAGCACGTGGCATCGTTTAATGAATACGAATAGAAGATAAATGCTTAATATATTCATTCATTCGAGGTTTCCAGAGGTTTATCAATATAAACAGGCTTTCATCCAACATATTAATCGGATTAACGACAAGAAGTAATCTGTTCTTTAACCTGTTTAATTTTTTTTATCTGCCAAAAAAAAATCAATTCAGTGGTTTGAATTTGGAGTGTTTTTAACTCTTCCTATAATATAACGCTCTATAAATGGTTGAATTAGGTAAGCGGTAAGTCCTCAAACATGAAATTCGGAGACACTATGCAGTGAACAAGGCTAGCCTTTTAACGTGTTACCAGAAAGGTTCTCCTTCTCCAATGTACCTGTAATTTATCGAATCTGTTTTTGTGACATTTTTAATTGAGTAAATTACATTTCCAAAACGTTATTTACGATGTATGCTTTATCGGAACAGCTGTGATTAACACTTGTAGGAATGCACGTACTAGCTAGGTACCTACTTGTGTACGGTACATCGTTATGTAGTGTGTAGTACACCTCGGTCGAAGGCCACAGGTTACCGCTTCTTGCAAGCGACTGTGCATTCAATATTCAAATAACTAAATATTAACATTCAAAGTAGTTTTCTGTAAACGTAAAATATTATACAATTTTATCGTTGAAGTACCAACATGTTGTATTTTAATATTTTAGGAAAAGTAGAAATCGTAGATGTACTTTCTATAGATTATCATGTAGAATTGTAGATCTAGGTAGGTATTCAAATTTTGATTTTGATTTTGAACCCATTCGCATATGCAGCAGGCCAAGCGCTCATACTCCATAAAATATAAAAACAGATCTCTTTGATATTCCTTAAGACCTAATTTTCTCCCATAAATGTGCTAGTTCCGCCTCGAATGCAACACCATTATAAAACTGTTTACCATTCCAAACTACCCGTTCCAGTTTCCTTCATAAATGTTGTAACCCGACATCAAGCAACTGTGCAAGTTGCACTGCTATTTTGGACACATCGTTTAATCCTAAAGTAGGTCGTTGTAATAAAATTCTTCTATTTAACTCATATTCCTTCCGAGAGGGAACAATCCGTTGACTCACATATAATTAAAGAGGGCATAACAAATAAAGTTAAGTGCCCTGCATCTCGTTTCGTCAATAATGAATCACGATGTGAGAAAAGGGGCAATTACTCTCATTATTACCCTTCATGAGTCACATGGAGGCATTGAGTGACATGTGGTGTTCTAAAGAAAGAATGTGTGATACAAAACAGTCTGCACTTCTCAAGAAATAGTGACGTATATCTGTAATATGAGTCCACTTATCTAAGCCGTTAGCATTAATTCATAAAGTTTGTGACGTATGAATGAGTGTAGTTTATAAATAGACGTAAAGATCTGCATGAACGTAACCCTTTCCTGAGCCATAAATCAAATATGACGAATTGATTCAATAGAGAATCGTTATAGATATTTATTGGAATGTCAAAGTAAGAATTATCGCGATACACGAGTTTTAATAAAGTTTAGCCTTCAGCTTTACAAAACTGAATTGCAACATGATAAGCGAACCAGAATAAGTATAATTCTATCACAACACCTAAAAGTGAATTTTGTTAATTACCATTCCAATGTCGAATCTGCCTTGTTAAACTAACGATAAAATAAGTAGAAAGGAACGTAAAAGAAAAAAACAGCAAAACTCAAGCACATTTTCTTTCTTTCTATGCTAGGTACTAAGTTATGGTAGAAGTGTCATCATTATTATATTTCAAGAAACTCAAAAATTCAAGGTGAACAGTAAGTGTTGATGAGGAGACGAATAGTTTCTTTCTAAACCGTACGTGAACAATCCTTACAAACTTTGATTTGTAAATCGGAAGACTAGAGCAAACACAAAGCGGATATGGATAGCGGCGCTGACAAACATACGGCTCTAATCACAACAGCACACAATGCATTTGTTTATTTCAACGTGTACACACGGGAACGTATCTAGATGTGCTTGATATGCGAGTGGGTGGTCGACAATCGCTAGTGGGAATCGTAAAATTAATGATAACTTTAAAGTACCTATCGTCCGCATATGGATCGCGGCGCACGGTCGAGTGGAAATGAAAGCCGGCGTAACTCGTGGTACATAACTATATAATAAATGAGTATAATAAATATATTTGGAGTAAAAATATTCTTACAAAATGTGACAAAATGAAGACATCTTTCCGAATAAAAATAGAAGGAAAATTTGTCTCGCTACTAAACATTGACATAGCGGTACACACACAAGAATACATCTTACACGCATCAGTAGTTAAGTTACAACTAAATGCCTCTAATAGATCTATATTTACATCTTTAATGGACCACTACTTACTGCTAAGCAATCGGTATCAGCACAGATACAGGTTTTTAAGGTACATTCGTTTGAACAGAAGCCCTCGCTGCCGGTCCTGGCACACTCCAAACTAACCAATCGAGATTAATATAACGCTTCAAATAGATTTTATCTCACTTACACCGACATTTGATGTTACCACTTGAAAGAAATTTCGTTTTTGAAAATACTTTTATTGAACTTTCATTACTTATGTATTAGTTTAGTTACAACCGCTTTCCGGTGTTGCTGCCATTAAAAGTATTATTGAATGGAGAGGAAAAGAAATGAGAATGAGCCCATACTAGTAACAGTTTAAACTGTTATGGTACGTCCAACTTTTAACGTTAAATCGAATCGAATTAAGATTTAATAAGGCATGAATGACAATGAGAAAAATACCACATCCATAGCATGCGGTTCAAACGTTCAAATGGAATGCTGACTTGTCCGCAGCTTTACAAGAACTCATAAAGTACACTGGGACACCTTTATGGGTTCATTCTCGTGTGGTGCCAGACATTCACAAATAAATTGCAACAAAACAATATTCGTTAAAATCGTTTCCTATATAGGTATATAGTTTGTTTTTTCTTAGTTAGTAAATAAAATCGCTGAATAAAATTACAAGTCTTATATAAATAAACGATAAACTGTCCAACAGTGGACATCGGAAAACAGACAGAATCGTAACTTACCTACACATTTCTAATCAGATTTTATATTTTTACCATATTTTTCCCAGAAAATTTTTACCTTCCTATCAACAGGTGAAGGCAGTCTTTGTTAGTTCACTTTAGTGTAAAAAAAAAACTCCACTTCTTAAATAAATATAGGTCCTTAAGAAGTCAACAAAGAGACATTACAAACTTACCTCTGCGCTTGTTGAGTTTGGTTACACAGATAAGCAAGAACTAATAACGTGTGAACGTGAACGATATCAAAAAGCAACGTAGTCTGACTATCTTAGTCTATGTATATCTATTTAAATGTCACATCCCGTTACATAAAGATTATGAATTCAACATAATCTGTTCGATAGCGAGGTAATATGACATTGTTCTCAGCAGGAATCGCTGCATCTAACATGTATCACATTACTAACTCAGATATCAGTCGAGTTACAGATAGTCGGCGCCGTAGAAATAATGTTACCGCTTTGATATCTAAGGAGATTGGAATATAAACCTCTGATAAATATTCAAATAAATCATTATAATTATAATACACCATTCGCGTAAGCTGTTACGAATTCGGTAAGTACCTACCTGTAATCGTGTTAGGTTCTAGACATCAGAATTTCGTAGTGGGTCATCGCTAATAAATCAAATTTACACAGGTCTGCATATTGCTTAATGAGTGTGTACATATTTGATTAACAGCACCTAAACGTTTCAGCCTCGACTTGGCAAATATGATAATTATTAAATAGGAAATTTCTGAATAACATAATAGGCAGAATAATCAAAATAACAGGTATAATAACAAATAACTTAAACAGGAATTTGTGTCACAACCAAACTGCCAACTAGACTAATTTTTTAATAAGTATATACTAAAATTAAATAGTTAAAACCGTTGCTAGACTGAATTTTAAAGTTTAAGAATTACCTTAATTTTTAGGTATATATTTTAATGAGAACCAAACCAATAGGTATTATCTTATTGAGAATGTTGATAATGAACGGTTAGGAAATAATGTAGTCGTAGGCATCGATATTGTAATTGTTTCTATAAACATACTTAAATAAACTTATGATACATATTTGAAAGGGCACAAAATATGTACATACGACATAAAGAGCTGTAAACAAAGAAATTAATTTACAGATAGATGATTATAGGCAACGGAATATAAAAACAATGGTTGCGTGTAGTTTAAAAGCTCTTGTACGCTTAACAATTTCCGGCGTGGGTAAAATTACGACTCTGTTTCATGGCAGATGATTGACTAACGCTATTCAAAAAAGAGTAATGTCTACTGATACAATAAGCCCATCCACTGTAATCTAAAGTGTTTTACCGCTTATCAGAACCCCATTAATTATAGTTGAGCCGAAACGAACGCCTACGTACTCGTATGTACCTACTAGCCCTATAGCTTCACAAATATAATCATAATAATTGATTTAAATATAATAATGATAGGGTCGCTCTGAGATTGTATCATAGGTTTTTGTCGTGTGTAAATAGTGTAATAACAGCTTCGAAAACAATTTGTTCCCAACCTTTGCGCTGGTGTCGTGACCGTTAATCTGATACGAAATCGCGGCGTCCTTTATTAATGATAACTATCGAAAACCTTCTTTGTGTTACTTATTATTTATCGTTTACTGTTAACAATGCACAGGTAAAACAAGTTCGTAAGCTTTTGTATTTGTTAACATTAAGCCTGTCTTTTTTCTGTATAGTTTTGAAGACGTATTTTATGTCAAAATTGGTAAATTATAGAAAATGGCAAATTGTAAATTGTCTTTGATAGAAGTAAATCTAGAAAGCAGGCAGACGTATTTTATTATAAAGCCTAGAAAGGAAAGCGTAAAAGATATCTCCTCCTACGTACAGCAATTAAGTTGTATTTCCAATGGATGTCGGTAGTCTTATCAATATATGGAAATGCAGCAAGAGGCCTTACAAATTACAAGATACCTAACTATCTATCTATACAGTGAAGGAACAAAATCTGTTAAACATAAATGTCTCGCAAATACGTATAGGTACTTATATACTTCCTGATTTTCTCACGGCAACAGTCACAAGTCTCCCAAAATCAGAAGAAAGAAGGAATGTTTTAAAATCCTGAACGTTTCTCAGTTTAAAACTGACAACAAAAGTTCAAACTCAAACAGGGTCTGCTATCCAACAACGAGTATATTACTATAGAGGAAGCCAAAAGAAAAGAAATAAAACCCACAGAGCAATTCAAATCCGATCGAACACATTTCAATACCGGCTGGAATATTGAAGATCATATTTCGGTAGCCTGTTTAATAGTCAGGCGGCCCTGAATCTCAGTCCCATCCATCCACACATCCGCTTTTGGGTAAAGACTTGCTCTTTTTGAACACCCATGATATTATAAACGTAATAAGCCTGCTGGGATGAAAGACTGCGTTTATGAGCGACCCGGTGTAGAGTTACAAAGTACAAACGATCAACCAGCGGCGTGTCAGGAGACGCCTATTTGTTTATATTGAAAGTTTCTATAAATATTGACCTTTATACGTTATGGACGAAAAGCAGATAGTCCGTGAGAAAAAAATGATAGGATAAGGATGTTAAACTGTCTATAAATTTGATAGTGTTCATCCGAATTTTATCGACGTATATGTTCTATCTACCTATTAAAAAGTTGCTGCTGTTTTTATCAATTTCCTTAATAAAATTCGTTATTGAAGAGTTCAATAGGTACTTGAGTGTAAACAAAACATCTACATAAACAAGCGTTCAACTGAAGAAATAGTTTCAGACGATGACGTCATGGGGACAACGAACTCCTCCGCTCGTAAAACCTGCGATCGGTGAATTCGCAGTCAAAACAAATAACACTCGTATTTTCTGCGAAAGAAAACTCACCTCAAAATGAATCTCTTAAAGTACTTTTTACAATGATTTACTGATTCAGAATAAAATAAATACCTACTCAGTCTCAAGTAGACGCTCGAAAATACACACTTTTTCCTGTTCGTAAACTAATAAAGCACTTTTTCTTAGAAGTTTATTATGAAATGATTTTTTATTGCTTCGGAGATTCGCTCTTTTCATTTATTCCCGAAGTACTATCGCCCACATTGCGTACTCGTTTAGTATCTAGATTCTTGACAGATATATTATTCAGGCTCTATCTTTGAAGTTGGTTTAATCATATCCGATGGCATTTGAAGCTTGAAATTGCACTATTGTTTCATACTTCTTATTTATGTTCATATGAATAGTGATGAGATCTTGATTTCGAATTACGACTATTGTAGTTTAATATTTCATTTGTTCCTAAGAAATACCTTGAATTTAATTTTTCTACCAATTTAAAATGAACCTGAATTAACTAATATTATTAATTTAATAATAATGATATGTTGTTGCAAGACGTTGGATGGCATAATTAATTCAAAGTAAATAAATATCTATTTGTTATTTTTCTTTAATAAAACACCTTGAAACATTACGCGTGCAGTTAAAGAAATTTACAAGATCCTTCTAGCTATGAAAGTACCTTTTTCCTAGTGAATTATATTATACCAAGTAGGTTAAAACAAAATTTCAAACATCCAATCCAACAGTTACATCAACCTTCTAACATTACATAAAAGATTAATTCTGTTTAATTCAACGGAATTGCTAGGCGAATACAAAATGTGCGATTAAAATTCAAAAGATATGATCGTATGAATCGTGAGATCAATATCTTATTTATAGTCTTCATATACTGACGTTTAAAGTTTATATCCTACGTATTGCGAATACATTTTAGTTAGGTAAATGTTACGTGTGTGATGTTCTTATTGGGTCAAATAAAAAGTAAATGATCAGGCACCAATTTTCTTCTTTTTCTTTTTTTTTAAAACGACCTGAATTCTATTAATTTATTTCGAATCACTACTTACACCATAAAAATTAATTATCAAGGCACTTACTTAATATGAAAGAGACATGTGAAAAATATTAGGTCTGTTTAAAACTAGGTTTCTGTAAATTAAAGTAGCTAATTTCATTTTAGAAAGTAGATACTTTGATTTGAAATTTTAAGTGATGTGACATGGTGACGTTTTAAGAGTATTAAAGATTTATAGAATCGTATAGACTTTACACTCGTAGGTATCTACCATGTACGAGAATTTGTTTATACTTCAGCAGCTGTTTCAGTACTAATAAGCTAACTATTATCCTCGATTACTAATACGGCCGACTGGCACGTAATTACTAGTTATTGGCCACACATGTGGAGTTACATGTTCTCAGACCGAAGTCGCATCGCCTAGAGGCCTCTATGCCAACCGCGCGCTAGTAACGTGATTTAGTGCCAAGATGTATAATTATTGTATTAGAAAAGCACTCTTAAATTTACCTACATATATTATAATGAAATGTTTATAATGGCACAGAGAAAGGTATTTTAATGTGGAACGCATTCACAGAAAAATTTATAGAAAAAATATTGTAACAAAGGTAACAAATGACCTTAGAGTATTACAAATGACTTTCGCGGCGATAATTTGCTTCGGATGAAAAGGAACATTAATGGAAAATTAGGTAGCTTATATATTATGCGCTTATACTCAACAGTACCTACCTACCTAGATACTGATACCTATATTAATTTTTTGCACCTTCTCTTTTAATTTATTACGAATTACAGAACACACGCCATAAGTTCACCGCCCGTAACTCATTTCACAGATCACTTGACTCCATAATTGCATAATGGTTTATGAACCCGGCCATTTATATGGGTAGGTACACCAATTTATTTATACACCTCAGTATGGTCACTTTATTTGATAACCTGTTGGTTTCGGCGCCGCCCGAAATGACTCAATGTACTAACCTAATCATTTTAGAGCAAATTACTTCCTGGATATGCGTGGATGACGATGATATATTTCCGGAATAGTACTTATTTGCAGATTCGAGTTACGCATTCTAATAAATTTTGTTGAAACTTAGCTTTGTAACAAATTACTACCTAATATAATGACATCACACACTACATCACGTGCGTTTTAACAGATTCCAATACCTTTACTAAGATAATAAAATGCCAAATTAAAGAAACGCTGAAATGATTTTAAAACTGAAATTATTATAAATGAAATAATTATAAAATAATATTATAAATAATTAAAAACTAAGATAAGTAAGTGCCTCGTCATAAAATAAATAATACCTATAGGTAGGTATCTACAAATATTATACATATTACTATCATTTTCCACAAGAGAAATCAATGTATTTTTCACTTAAGGACTTTCTATTCACTTAATGCCCTTTTATTTCGTAGTATACCTCAAATACCAAAACTTCTGAAATGGACTTCTGTTTTTGATCGGTCGTCCCTTCGATAACCCGTCGGGTTACATTTTTTACTGACCCATTCAAAGATTCTCGTTGTAACAAGGCCCCTATTTTCACGTACAGGTATTCTGGCCTTGATTGCCAATATTGGACATGAGGTTTCACCTTCGTTACAAATTACAGAACATGTTTAATTGTAGAGTCCGAAGCTCGTACCTATACTAATAAGTTCGTACGTTACTAATAAGTTAATGGTACCTAATCTATACCTAATCTAAAAGATAACAATAATAATACATTGGAGCTACCGTTTGTAAGTATTACAGTACAGATATTGTAACAATTTTATTGTTACATAATCTGCCATATCTTTTGTTACCACACTAGTCGAGTAAGTAACTCAGTGAATGTATTTAAACTCCATTCTCAGTTAAATTCGGCTTATGATTATTATCTGTTAATAGGAAATACTTTTAAAAACCCATGTGTGGTCCCGTTACACGCAGCATTTACATATCGATTACAAGTTGATAATCAGTATTGGAGAATCGTTATTGTTGTGATTGGAGGCTGCCTTATACGTGTCCAGTAATTACCATATTAATACCAGTGGCTACGTGTGAACGTCCCTTAGAGGCTTAGCTTAATTTGATTACATTCTATTGTTCTATGGCAGACAATAGTGTGTAAAGTAAGCCTCTAGAGATAGTTACAAGTATTGTAGACATTGCTGAACACCTGTGGACATTGTTTGTACAGGTAAGTGTATGTGAATGGGACATAAAACTGTAAGTTATTTGCAGAAATACGGGTAACTGCCGTGATCTGTCTGTTTAAAGAAATCTATTGTATATTATGTACGTAGCCCTTATTGCTTTTTATTGAAACATAGATTAGCTTTTCTTTTGTGCAACTTTTTTTTATGTAACCTTTCGTCACTAAATAAGCAAGTAGATAATCGAAGTATATACACAGGCAAATACATGTATACAACATGGTAGGCAATTAATGCTTTTGAAAATAAATAGTTACCTTTATCGATCAACTCATTAGTTCTTAGTTCTTGCCCAATCATTAATTAGTTACCTAAGAACCAGAAAGTTTAACTACCATAATTAACTGTATCTTTAACGGCGACATTTCCTTTAATTTTTTTACGTGTGTGCTAATCACTCACCATATCCTTTTTACGTGGGGTCCGCTGTACCTTTACGGTTTTTGCTCCAAATTCCAAAGCATTTCGCCCTCAGACCGGTTTTACTACCAGGACATACAACCCTTTAGGATTTCATTTGACATCTTTAGATTTCTTTTTGACAATAATAGAGTTGAAAGTAAGTTTTCCAATACGACGATAATTCAAAAACAGTTGCTATTAGTCATGATCACCTCAGCTATCCACAATAGAAACATTCAAATGAAGCACTAACTACATACCTACGTAACACCACAAACCAAAAATATCGCCCCAAACCAAAATAAATTGACAGTCAATTTATTTTCATTTGCTATTTCCAAGTCGACCCCAATGCTGCAGATAGCCTATTTGTGGGCTTCAGTGACAAAGCTTTATTCTACCAAATATCCACAAGCAAGTTGTTGCTATTCTATTCTATCAAATATCCACAAGCACATTGTTGACGCAAAACAAAGCCACAGGCGAAAGTACGAAGATAAATAATAATAATAATAATAATAATAACGTTTATTAATCCATAAGGTGTACATACATTTCACTAGATTAGAGCATTTAAGA
>DWBH01000489.1:0-12195 GCA_018230765.1 Ernsta delagoae
TCTCGCTCTAGCTTCGAAACGGTTAGTGTTAGAAAGATGAAACTTTATGCGGATATGTGTATTTACCACGCCGACGAAAAACTTAAATAAAATTACAAAAAAAATCTGTAGTCGGTCTATAGTAGTAATATGTAAAATGTACATAAACCACGCGGACGAAGTCGCGGGCACAGCTAGTTTATTAATATAGATCGCGTTGTTTATTTCTAAAATACTTTAATAAAATGATAATGAATCTTCTGTTAAACCAAGTTTAACGTTATAATAATGGGCTTGCTTACATAATCGACTGTACTGGAGTTATGGAGGCATGTAGGGGGAAATTACGTTCAATCTATGCTAGTATCGTGCGATTATATTGATCCTGCAGATTTACGCTTCTATTACACGCTTAAAGCAATATTGGATGTATTATAGATATCTAATATTGTTTATTCATGCGTATCTCGAATTTATGGGATATATAAGGACGTATATTAAACAAGGAGAATTGATTCTGACGATAATTTTAAATTTTATTGTGTTATAACAAAGCTTGAGTTATATTAAGTAAGATTAATATTGCTACAAATGAAGTTTAATTCATCTAAATTACCTAACGTTGCTTAATTATCTAACGTTGCTTAATTTTATTGTAGAATAGCTTCAATGAGCTTCAAATGATGTACTATTTTATATAGGCAGACAAAAAACTACATAAAATATGGCGAGTGAAAAAATTCAAATGTCTTCATAGGCTAGGTAACTACCACAAAGCTTTGGAATCTCAATAGGACCTGCCTAATTCTAAAAAATCCACTAAGACGTGACCCTTAGTACTGGTATACGACGATCAATTTGCTTTATCTCCCAATGGCTCTTATCACAGAATAAAATATTTACAGCACAATAAAAGTCGTCCCCTCAAATAATAAGCCCTATAACTTGATAATGAAAGTTGGGGACATCGCAGCGATAAGGCCATGGATTCTTTTAGCCTTTTAGAATTTTTCATTTAATTTGGTTTTGTTATCAAATAATCCGAAAACAGGGATTTGCTATTAGCAATCTTGGAATCCCTTGAGATTTTTTATATTATATTTCCATTGTAATCTTTATAGTATTAGACTAAATAAATTATTACCAGCACAAGTACAACTAAATTACCTACAACGTGAACAAGAGTAAGTCTTTAAAGCTTTTCTTATGCCTATATAAAAAATGAACTAAGTATCTAATCAGTACCAGTTCAAAAAAATTAATAAACAGAATCAATAGTCGGGGATAGGTAAGTGTTAATATATATAATGGGCTCATAATGTAATGTTTCCACAAGTTTTCTCAGCAAGAAATCGTTCAAATAGCCATTAAAAATGCTTTATCGTCCAACGTCTCTTATTTATATTCTTGATGCACCGAGCGAGCCATGAACTGATATAAAATATAAAAATTGTGGCTACTACCACAGTGACAATAATGTTTTTTTTTTAATTTTTTTTTTTATTGTTTGTTTTTGTGTTCTTGTAATATTAAGAGATATTTTTATATAAGGCAAAACACAATAAAGTAAACAAATAGGATGGCCACCTAAAATAGAACAGTCCATAGAAGACGAATCCGTGAAATTTGATGTGACAACAACCTATTATGTACCTATCTAACACGAATTCAGTTCTTATTATCTACCGTAAAATTGTCGTTTTATACCCATCTTTGTCCGTATTTATTTTTGTACTTATTTGCTACCTCTCCATTGAGTATGACGAATAATGCCTCAATCCTTTTGCTACCTGACATTTCAGTGTAGACGTACTTACCTAATAACATTTGTTTTTTGCTATTCCATTATTGAAACTGTTAACAATAGATATTGTTACCTTTTTATACTCACTAATAGCTGCAATTAGCGATTGTTGGTAGTAAAAATTCACACCATTTTTCGAAATAAAGTAGCTACTTACCGAATTAAATTTAAAAAAAAAGTTGAAGGAACTACATAACAAGTTGCATAATTTTAATATAATTATTAATTTGTATTTTGCTTCTGTTACAGGTACATACATCACAAATAACTTACGACTATATTTAGGTCGACTTACTACCAGTTTTGGGGGTAAGATGAAACACTATTGTGTGCTGTAATCACTATCCATTATTGTTGAAACACTAATTAATACACCTTTATGATACTAACATCAACGTCGATGCTACAAGCTATGTAGGTCAATAGCAACTACAAGAAGCTTTATTTTCATGGTTATCTTCTGATATTTGACATAGGTATTTAAAACTTTTGACACAATGGTTACATTATTTTAATTACCTATGTATTTAACGGGTAAAGTACGATAGCTACGGAATAATGACACGAGCATCCCGTTTCTATTCCTACAATAATATTTCAACAATTTTGTTTTTATTTTAGGAATAGAAGTCTTTGTTTTATTAAATCCGCTTCCGCTTATCACTGTCGTGCCCAGCGCGAGCGGTAGGCAGGCCTCGTCACGACGGCTTGTGGGCGCGGCGGACTGAGGGTGGCCTGCCTGCAATACACTAATGCGCTTTGTTTGCCAACGTTTCCTGTTACACGAACCTCTTTACGAAACTTTGAATAAGAGATAGCGAATTATTTATAAACATTTTGAAACTAAATCGAAAAAATTGAAACTGTTTGTATTAAAAATTATTTTAGTTTGTTAGTAGCGCTCAGGGATTTTAATACTTTGGTAATTTTATGTGTATTTTATTTTCTGAAGTAGGTACTCAATTAAACAAATAACTTCATAAAACTAAAAAGAACGCCGGAGCTGAAAAAACACGTAGTATCACTTGAAAGAATATTTAAATATCTTTGGTAACAGTTTGTTGAGTAAAATATAATTAAGTTTGGAAACAAATAAGAAAAAGGACAGTACTTGTGTAGGACAAAGCTTTAATTCGAGCCAATTTAAGAAGTTTCGAGAAAATTGCGAGAAAGAAAACATCTTTGAAACCCGCCTATCATGTCATAAGAAACATTTTGGTATGTATATCTATTGTATTAGTAAAATTAGTTTTAGGGATAATTCTAGCAGATGACTACGCATCGTATAAAATAAAAATATAAGAATTTGATTCTCGGGTTTGACTATTTGTGTCTTGAATATAATAAATATTTCCAGTTAAACAAAGGTATCCAAAAACTCTACATTCAGCATATTCAGCCCTTATAATATTTAGGTTATGTGTAATTAATTAAAGTTTGTAGTTTATAAGAATTAGATAAATATTACTGATCTCTTACAAGATCTATTGATAGGTACTCATATATTTTTGTATTCTGTAGACTTCGACATTATTTCACTATACCTACATAAGAGTATCCAAAGTTTTAACTCATTTCTTAGTTACATTAAATCTACCACAGCTCATTATCAAAGCGAACTCGATTAAATTCAAGTCCAATTCCCTTTAGCATTTATTGAGACCTCTGACAATTTTAATAAACACATTCAAATCGTATACTGTATACATAATTCCCGTCATTCATAGTTAAACGTTCGTTTGAATGCTTATTCGAATGACGCTCACGTTTATAATCCACAACGCAGGCTGAAGTCATGGCATTATGAAACCGATCGTACCGGATCTTGTGCTAAAGAGGAAGTTATCGTGTGTATGCCTTCGAAATTGTATGTAAATACGTGGACACCTGCTGAATATATTTGTATACGCGTTAGCCTAAAGTAGTGACACTGTAAACGTAGAGTTGCTCGGGATATTCCTAGTTCATGAGCCACGCAGCGCGCATTCCATATCTCTTTTCGAGTGTACGTAATATCCTTTTCCGGCCACAAGTTTGCAAATTCATCTTCTTGGATGTAGCCTTTGGGTATGCTTTGTCGTTTCAAAGCAAAGTTTTGTTTAAAGTTTTATGCTTTACTGTGCACTATAACTATTTTGTACTCTCCACTGCGTTTTGTTTTTTTTGTAGCTTGAAAAGTTTTGTCAAAACTTATAGCACTTTCATAAATATTTAATTTTAAACATAATTCATTATTTTACTTTCTGACCTCTTTCTCTTGTAACTTACACAATTTATATTGGGGGATGCATATCTTTTAATTATTATATATATTTTTTACTATGTATTCAAGAGTACCTAGAATGGGGTCACTAATGCGCAGCGCATGTTTGAGAATATCCAAGAGAATGCTTCACTGAGCAAACCTATTATGGACACCAGTGACGAGGTACTATGGAAATCTTGAAGATGAACGTGTGACACATTTTGAGAGATTCTGGGATTAGTGGTCATTAGATTTAACTTAAAAGAAAATCGAGCATCATTATGTTTCTTGTGAATTTAAATAAATAATATGAAATGCCTCTTCGAATAGTCGATGATTTTAATGAAACGTACCCTACCCTAATACTACGACGGATGAGAATATAAAAATGTACAAAAATAAACGATATTCCCAGCCAATTTGCAAGTCATGGAGCTTTAATAGAAAGTCGAATGTATTTGCAGTTTCGACCCAGAGATGAAAGATACCAGAGATAATAGAATACGACGGAGAGGCTATTTGGCAAAAATAAAAACATTTCAGGGGTTTATTTCGGCTACATTATATTACAAAGGACCTTTTATTGCAAGACCCTAAACTATAAACGTGCACAATAGGAAGTAATGACTTAACAGAACAATGACTACTGCGATCATAAAATAAAATATTGTTATAAAGTTAAATTTTGTTTGAAATGAATGGATGAAGTTGTTCAAGTTTATTCAAAGTTAAATGGGGGTTACTAATGTATTTTAATAAAATATTTTATGAAGGTACATGACGATCTCAATATATAAAAATTTCGTGTCACGTAGTTTGTCCGCAAGGAACTCTTAAACTACTAAACTGATTTTACTCAAATTTTGCACACCAACAATTACTTACTAAATAGGATAGTTTGTAACTCAATTAAGTAATTGATATTCTCATGCGACGCATACAAAGTTGCAAGGGTTATCTAGAATTAGGTACTTATGTAAAACGGTTATCCACGAAATTATTTATTTGTCCCTATCTGTTCATTTATAGTTTGTACATATTCATAGTGACAAAACCATAACATTTTACACGTAGCTACACAAAATGTTCTTGTACTACAAACCAGAGTCGTTATCCAGTGAAAAAACAACCTCTACTTAACAGACATTCGTAATAAAGTATCTATGCTACAATCATTATCTCAGTATGAGCCTACAATCTTGTTTAGTACGTAACTCGAGTTGAGTACAACTTTAATGATATTGACAAGGCCTTTTTATCGCAGGCTTTCATCTCTCACTCTTCGTGGTCGATTATTTGGGTACGTTAGAAAAAGTTTTAAAGTTATCGCTTGTGTCAGTGCGTAATCTTCCATCTCGCGCTAAGAATGTCTGGCGTTTCGAAATCGTCATTGCTCGGTGTTGTTGTATTGTATCGTTAATGTGTCTTAAATTGCGATTTTAACAACATTTGTCTACAATTCTCTGGTATAAATAGTCTGTAGGCAGTGATTATTTCAAAGACATAAGTCATTTATTGTGTATCAATACCATAAATGATTTTTAAATACCGCTCACCTTTTCCGAACTTTCAGCGTTCTTATTTATTTTGATGTATTTTCAGTATGTTTGTATGTATGAAGGAGCTCAAGTTACTGACTTCATCGTTCATTACTTATCTACATAAAATTCCGTTTACGATATTATGCTTTATATTATTTTATTTCAACACTTATGTGAATTCATGTCTTTCCTAATGACATTTCAATACTAAATTTCGTCTTGTTTACGAACATTAACTACTATGCCTCAAGTTGGTTTAATCTAATGGATAAAGATTTTATTAAATACACACGTATCTTATATGGGTTCGATTTTCGATTTCCCTCTCAGCTTCGGTTTATCAAAATGGTTCTTAATTTGAATTCGATTGGAGCCCAATCGATAGCGTACAAAATTATTCGTTTCATTTACAATTTTACGTGATAATTTTTGGATAACGTATCACATTTAAGAGAGGACATGACGAAATACAAATACATATACATATATAGGTAGCAGTACCTACGCATTTACTTATAGTGCCTACGTAGATATAAGTATAGGTGAGTATTAGCTATTGATCAGTATTTTAGTTAGATAGGGTAAAAATTGTATCTAGTACCTATTTTTAAAACCGTTGTAGATTTCAAAGAAAATACTTAAGTGTAATAAGTAGCATTGAGGTAACATTTCAACATGAAGTTATGTACCTACTTATCTTTGCACTTCACAGGTAATAACAGAGTATGCATTTCAAACCTTAAGTACATTTAAAAACCATAAAATCTAAACAAGTTGGGAAAAATAATGGTTTTCGCCGGGCATAAAGGTCTATTTAGACCTTGTCTCATTTAAATTAATAACCTAGATGCTACTAAGGCCTCCCCGTCTTACGATCTAATTGCGAAGTGTCCGGAAAACTGTTCACTAACAACTGCAAATTAATTACTAAACTCGTCGAGTCATTATTGGAAAGCCATTTCGCGGAACCTTAGACGTTCCCATTTCTTTTGTCTAATTAGTCAGTGTTAATTAAAGGAACGGAGATGATATTGATATTTTTGTCTTGTTTATTTATTTTATATATTTTTCATTAAGCTTGTAGAAGAACTAGTTTATGGATTTATTGAAAGCAATATCAAATTTTATACATTTTTAGTGTCTCCTATTAGTAGGGGGAATGAAGGAATTCATGTTTAGGTATGTTATTTAATTGCGATTAAATCTGCAAGATGTTTCAATATTGTGTACATAGTTTCCAAGTTATACAAGTTTCTACAAGACACATGCGGATACAAACGGTAACACTACCTACCCCGCTCTAAGACATAAAAAGTTTCTCAGTCGTTGCTAAGAAAGAATAATTTCAATCCATACATTATCTACTCCATTACACGCCACCATATCCGAACGTACACAGTAGGTAGTCGTTATCGAACCATATAATTTGTCTGTACGAATAGCCCGACAAAATGACCGAGATTACCGTTAGCGGAATCACTTGATGACCAGATAGAAATCTATTAATAATATTCGGCCAACGCCGACGGACAGATCTATAAATGATGAGTTTCATTTCAGATAAGATCATATCCTATAGCTAGTGATTGATGGCTCTCGCTAGATATTACTTTGGAATTCTATTACCGAACGTATTGTTTTGTGATACTATTATAGTCGCATTAACATCTTTTGTGTGCTGTATCTTTTGTGGGCAATAGATTAATTGCTAAGTTAGGAAAGTGGGTGTTGCACGTTTATAAGAAAAACTTACCTACTTATAAGAATTGGTAAGGATGGAATGAATAAGTACCCACCTGTTGTGCAGCATTCGTGTAAAAATATCATGTTTCTAATAACATCACATCAACATCTGTTGGACCAAAGTTTATGGGAGTGTCGTATGTCTTTTTATCTGGGTAAACAGGAAATACACTATTTATAAGCGTTACAAAAAATTTGCAAAGGAAATACAGAAGACATATTAAAGACAGAAGAGACGCATTGAACCTTATGAGTTCAATATTCATATTCATATTTTATTATAGGTATTGCGTAATTATTTCCAACATTTCTAATAATTTTTGAAGACTAAAATTTTATGTGGATCGTGTTGTGTTGTACCTATATTTTTTATGGTTTATGATGGAAACGGCTACATTTCTTCAAGGCAGTTATGTCTTAATGATTAAAAAGTATTCAATCTCAATTAAGTCGAAGCGGACGTGACTGGCGTAATTAATAACAAACTTTAATCTTGTAATTAACTTAAGCCCCTTTCCATGACAGTTCTAGTGCGACTCTGTTTATGTTTCAACAAGTCATTTAACATTTAAACATTATATTATGTAAATTAGTATATCTTCATCTCAAATGAATAAACAATAGCATTTGTAATGCAATGGTTATAGATATGGTTTTTCTGTCAAGTCATATCGTAATGCATAATTCAAGGACAATTAGTTATATATTGTTATAACTTTACATTTGAAATATTTTCTTTAGTTTATGACTGATGTTACAAATGTATCTGCCTACAATTTTCCAACGAATAACCACCTTTCTAAGCCAACGCGAACAGTTACTTATAAAGCAAACGTTAATAGTTAATACGAAATACGCGATTCTGACTTATATAACATAATAATATGGGACAGTGTAAATGTGTCATAAAAAATAATTGTCCAAATACATCTAATGACAAAAT
Source organism: Ernsta delagoae (assembly GCA_018230765.1). Classification (NCBI taxonomy): domain Eukaryota; kingdom Metazoa; phylum Arthropoda; class Insecta; order Lepidoptera; family Hesperiidae; genus Ernsta; species Ernsta delagoae. Next base: position 8,256 of record DWBH01000489.1, read on the forward strand.
AACATCGCCTTTTTCAATTTGTTGCTAACTTTATTTTATGACTACAGTGATTTAGGTCAAATCACTTTGTAAGCAGCGTATTCAAATCCCGTCCCGAGGCGATATGAATGGACGCAACAATCAAAATAAAAACTACCATTATTCTTGAGAGCGGTTAATTAATTACGGGTTCCACACGAAAATTTGGACCTCTCGCTAATGATCGGAATGACTTAAATGGCTCACTAGTTCAGCGTGTAGGCTATTAATTGTGAAAAAAGGGCTAAAAAAGATGCCTACATAATATGCTTTGAATATCGAAATGGGACCACACACTCGCTGGCTCCAACACGATCTTGTTAGTGTAATGATATGCACATTTATTTAAAACTTTATGTATCGAAACCGAGTATGAGGCAGGGCAGGAGTGTTTATTATTTTGAATTTTGTCGCACAATAGAGCGAGAGTCGACAGTCGACACTGCCGGATGTAAACGTCTTTATTTTGTTTACACTCAAGACTTTTTGAGAATAAAACGTGTAATGAATGGACGTGTCGTCGGGCTTTCTATAGTTTGCGCTGTTGTTTTGTTTGGAGACATTGTCTTGTTTCTTATGTCCTATTTCTGTATGGTGCTTGGGTTTTGAGTGAGCAGAAGTGCCCTCATCTAGGCTTGGTTTTTTTTAGAATTTACAACATTTTTCAATTATTTACTTTTAAATAACAAACTATGTGTTATAGGTACACTTTGTTACGGTCACCGTCTGGACGTCGAATATCATCGAAAGTGGTCCAGTCGTTTTTCCGTGATTGAATCAAACTTCAAAGCAAACATCTAATTATACATTTTTAAGTGCTATTTACGAGTGGAATACGTACAAAATGTACACATATTAACGAGTTTGTCACGAGTGTAATAGATACCAAGTAGCACGTAGACCAAAGGTGCCTACACCCAGTAACAACAGGCCAAATAATTGTTAGCCTGGCACGGTGCCCGCTACGAAAATCTTGTACACTCCATTATACTATCATAATGTCATCATTTTTCACAAAAATCTGCGATATATTTATACACAGAGACTTCCATTGTTGGCGGTGAATGGTTTTGATGCTTTCAGCCAAGTTGTTACTTATTCTAAGCTTTAAAAGTAGTGTGTAATGGTCTATTCACCGGTTTTGCATGCTCACGATAGCGCTAGTGAAGTGTATAAAGATGTACCTATCTATGCGATGCATAGACAAACATTTTAGTTTTAATTTCTCATGATACGGCAAAGGTTCAACTGTGGATTTCAGCGTAGCGGAATTTGCAATTGACATTTTATTTAGAAAAAAAAAATATGTAAAGAGAAAACGTGGTTTGTTTAAAATAAATACCTATTTGTATAGCAGAAAAGAGACATATTTATACAACAAACAATATTTACAAACCATTATTTGATCTCTATTTGAACATTTTATTCAAAGTAAAGTTAATGGCTTTGTCAAAGGGTTTGTTCTAATTCAATTTACCGTGGAGGAAACAAGTTTAACAATGAGAATTTATATCCCACGTGCGTACACACTGAATCGTAGTGTTGGGCGGTATCCGTTCACTAATCTGCATATTGAATGTTACCGAGACCCTACAAGCTCGTATCAAAATCCGATACGGGATTATGTGCACTAACTCTTAGACAATACGACTTAGTCAGGCTTAACCAATCAAATGACATAAGTCATTATCAAAGCAAAATACGGAGGTTCTTAGCTCGCTTTGTCTCGCTTTTCATTACCCGAAAGGACCCTCCTCAAAAAGGAGTTAAGTTTATGCATAAACATTAAAATTTGTTGAATTACATTACGGACATTACTTTTTCTATGCAGCCAACTCTCATTGTGACCGTGATATAAGTCCATATTATACTTTACGGGTGCCATTAATAAAACCGTTGTTCTGTACACAATGTTTGCAAATAAAGACGTCAGCCTTTTTTGTGCTGGATGGTTTCCTGGAACGGCAATAAAAACGGATGATATTCTAGTTATGACGCGTGATGGATGGCTTTGATCCAGGTAAGCGTGTGCTTAATACGTTTTGTGGCAAAAAATCAACCCAAACACAAATATTTTGTTCAACAAAGGGGATCCGATCCCAATTCCAATCGGTCACGGCAGTTTAGCATTCGAAATAGACGTTTTTGTGCAATAGTCGTTAATAACAATTTGGTCTCATTAATAACCGGTGGTGCGGCAGAGAAAGCTTTCATGTACGCTATAAACTGCCTCGGTTTTTTTATATCCAAATGTAACGTTCGCATTAATAACGTTTAATGTTTTCATTTCAGTCACAATAATGTGATACGACAAAAAAGGGGTCTTAATTGTTGTGACGCGAGTGCAATTAATATCTATCCCCTTTTACACAATGGTAGCATGAGCTACTATACAGATAACACAAAACATACACAAAAGAGTTTCAAAGGAACGTGTAGCCACCGAATTTAATCTTTTATTTCAAATTTAAAGATGTCAAATTTTAAAATTTAGAAATTTAAAATTTCAGTACAATTATCCTGCATCTTCAAACTGCTTTTGAATGTTAGAAATTATAAAATGTTACTTTCTGTTAGATCCCACGGTTTCTTTTGCAATGCTGAAAATAAAAATATCCAGATATTTTTAAGTTATTGCCAATTAATTATACTTGCTATTAAATATCTAAGCGTATATCTAACCTTAGCGTTGTAAAAATTTAAACTCTTCAGTAGGTACTTAGACATTTTTGCTTGCTTTAGAAGGTATTTAAAAATTAATAAATTGAACATTACAACATGTATACATTCGTTTACAATATTTAAACATTACTTAGTTTTAAAATAATTTTTATGTAAATTTTGTCTATAGAGTGCAATATTCATAAAGAAAAGAGGCTTAAAAACTATGTAAGTTTCATGACCCATGCATGACGCAGATGTGATTAATGTTAACAATAATTAAGACTGACCCTCTTGTTTTTCTAATGCTTTACTTTAGCCCCTCACTAATGATACAAAAACTATGCGACACAATATGATAAGTTTAGTGTAATCTGCTTATGTCAATTTTAAACTTAAAATTGAATAGAAATTAGGTAAAACGTTAAGATAAGATCTTTATATTTTTATGTAACTATATTAACATACCAACGCTATTTTTTCCACTGACACAAACATAATTTTTAAATGACAGTTGATGATATTGATAAGTGTTTCAAAATATGAAACAAAAAAAAAAAACAAAGTTTAACAAATGCAAACACATAATAATATTTGAATAACGTTTACCTTATTAGTATTATCTACTTAAAGTAACGTATTTCAATAGACACATTACAGTAGGATTTAGGGTTGGTCTACATTTATCGCAGTTACCACATTTTTTAAGTATCCAAGTGCACTATTGAAGTGCAGCCATTATTTCCCCTATTAAATAGACAATACAGTCTGACCTTTCAAAGGCAGAGCCAACCGCAGCACAAATACCCGCTCCGGTATCGCTAATTCATTCGAGCGTCTCTATACCCGAAGGATTCTATTCAGCGTGGAAAAATTAAGTAATTCATTCGACTTGAAGGGGTGGGCTGTTTGTATCTGACGTAAAAATGCCGGGCGTAGCCGTCATTCGAAGTACGCATCGCTGGGTCCCTACGGGCGGCGTCCGCATCGCTCAACCGCCCAACATACCCATTCCGATGCTTAGATAAACATAAATTAATAAGTCCCTATTCCATTCTACGCGCTCCACATAAAATGAAATAAAAGCAGCACCTACTCGCTACCACGGATTGTTTCCGGCCTTATTTATAGGCTCAAGTAAAATGTTAATTCAATTAATTAATGTGTGTACGCGCTCTATGTTAAGATTGTATCTATTTGATGTGCATGTGTTTTGCATAATGGCTTTGTTTTGTTGTTAGCTGTCGGCTTTCGTAGTGCA
>DWBH01000490.1:0-12195 GCA_018230765.1 Ernsta delagoae
TACATAAACCACGCGGACGAAGTCGCGGGCACAGCTAGTCATAAATAATCATAGCACTGTAAATGATTTCGAAATTTTGAAGATACTAACTCTAAAATTCCCAACTAGTTTCGGTCCTTAATCATGAGCACCCATCGTTAGTAACGTTACGAACCATGATTTCGACATTGATGATGATTAAAAATTGATTAATGATATGAATTCTAGAATGGAGTGCCAGGTAGCTAGACAACTACATTAAGAAACCGCTCAAACAATCAATGTTCAGCTTTGAGAATTGGGTAAAGTATTTGCAACAGTCAGGACAGACAGTATCGGATTCTGAAGCACGTGACTGCACTAGTCGTAGTCCAGTCTACAGTAGTCTGCCTTGGTAACCAAACCATCCGATTACCAAAGATCACCTAACATATTATGTATGCCAGAGTACCAGCTGAGCTATGTACGATTGTTTAGAGTGTATGAAAAGTGCGAGACTGCATAAAACAGCTAATCATGCATATTTCATATCAAAATTGGACATGGTTAACTTACCCAAGCTGACCTTTTGACATCAGGAGGCCCCGCTGTATGACCTTTGTGTATAATACTAGAATGTATCCCAAAATCGTATCGTTTTACAACAACCATGAATTTTGAAAGCGATCATAAACATTCCACTTTACGAGAGGCCCAAGTACACAGCCTAACCAAACTAATTCCGCCCAGAAAAGTTTCGGAGCGTGTTCATCGATACAATCTTTTCTGGTAATAACACGTCAACCCTCGCAGACATATGGATACATGTTCACGTACGTATAAACGGACAAATATACGCCAATTGAATATATTGAGATCGTAAGCGCTGGATGGAATGTAAAGACCTCCTAAACGTTTTAGTGTGAGAGGATTTTGCTAGGATCCCTTCTCTCTGTTGGCGATATTTCGGGATTAGATGGCGCTGCATTGCCAGATAGAATTGCGATCGAGTTTTATTATTTGAGCAGTAAAAAGGCAGAATGTCCTTGCTATTATGTGGTCTCAAACTTTGTAAAACTCGCTACCAGGAATACCTTCTAATAAGACACATGTACCCTTTAAAATATAACTTGCGATTTACACGAACCTATTTCAATTGCTTCTTTAAGCATGTTTCAGTTTGCTAAAATAAAAATTTTGCTCTCAATGTAAGATGCATAAAAAATAGAATAAAAAGTCTAGGCTAGTAAATGTCTGATTAATGAATATTTTTCCTTTTGCAAGATGTGACATTGCATTAGGCTTTTTTTGCTTTTGTATTTCACTAGTTATTCAATTGAACACGTTCCTAACAGCAAACACAATGATTAATCATTTTCATTGGCTATATAGTCAACTATCTCTATCCCTAAAATAAAAGCAGCGAGCCTAATATGTAAAATATACTACGTCGGTGCCGCATTTGGCAACAATAATCCGAATACAAATTGTAAAACATATTCAATTTGTCCTCTCAACACCCATATGCTGTTCACATGAACGAGTAAAAAGCTGACAATTTACCCAACAACGGTGTAGAACGACCGACAAATTTCATTCTCGCGACGATAGTACCGTCGAAATATAATATAAAATATAAAATAATTCCCGGCGACTACACTCTGCAGCCAATCGGAGGAGCCTCCGTAGCTTTCGCGGTAATAACAAAAATCCCAGACAAAAAAGAGAAAATTGTTATCGCAAGCGGCGCTAGGTGAGGTTGGACGCGTTCTGCAATATGCGCCAATTCAGATTTTAAATTGTTTTTACTTTCGTTTTATAAATGGTAACTTGAACTAGATAGTCTATCGTCTACCTACCTCTATCCTGGAAGCAAATACATATATGTACAGTATAAATATTATGTATGTACCTATGATACTATCTAGTATTTTTTTTATCTTGGATATGTTTAATATTTATGAAAATTGTAAAATTTATACAATTCTATTGGTTTGTTAATCACTCGCACCTTCTTTGAAGCAAGACAAATTGTTAAAAGTAACATTAAAAATGGTCAGGACTACAACGGCAAGTAACCAGTTAAATCATTAAAATTTTGATTAGTTTTTGTTTATTTTTTTTATTCAGGATATATCAGCGACTATCACTAAACATTTTGTTAGTAGCTAACTTGAATACTATTTTACATTTGATGCGTCATTTTAGATATATGTCCGCAACCCTCTTTATGTCCCACTGCTGGGCTCAGGCTTCTCCCCATAACCGGGAAAAGCCTGGAGCACACTGGAAGACACTGCTTCAATGCGGGTTGGGTCAGATTTTATAGACACATATTATATACAGTACTCAAAATATGTTTATACACAAAAAGTTTGTGTTGTGGTTACACGTAATTAAACCTTTAGTAAGTAATATTAAAGTTGTAGGTATGCACCATGAATATTGTGATTTTGAAATTTGAATTCATACCCGTAATAAACACTGGTACCTATTCTGCATACAGCCATCCGGGAGTAAGTTGTGTTCTTTAGCTGATAAAATGCAAATTTTGGAAGATTCGTCTCAAGTTTTCTTATTACTTGCGCTAATAAACGATCCGGTTCTCGATTGTTCCACGCGTACGTAACCGTGTACTTAGAAAGTTTTTAAATAAACAGAAGGGGATAAAGATAAAAGAAGCACACTCGCATATAAGAGTTTTGTTTGTTTGATTGATCGTATTTACGCAGTGATATGTTTTAAATAATAGTTATGATTGAATAGAAGAGTTAATGTTACCTTTTACGTTACAATTTTGATCAGTATTTTATGTTCATTTTTAACGGTTAGGATATAAAAATAAGTGAATTACTAATACTAATAGTTGAGTAGTAATGATCAGGACGGGATTTTAGTTCTAAAATTATAACAGGTCTGTATCAAAGTCACTGTCGTAGTGCTTTAATTTTATTTTTCTAATTCTACCCTAGCTTTTAAGTTCTCCTTTTTGGACTGATAATATTTCATTAAATAAGACAAATAATTTTGTTGCAAAATGCATTAAGTTTTCTAGCTACAGCAACCCAAGAGGGGACTGTTGTAACAACCATTTTATGTAAGTCCAAAATAATACACATTTCATGGACTGCCAAAAGCGCCTCCAATTCAATGCTCTTCAAGCATCGCAATTGTCTGCAGGAATAGTAAAGAACGAACGATAAATTGGATAAAGCAGCAATATTGCCGTACTCAGGGTCTCGTAATAGGCAATTTTCGACATCCAATCCCGGCAGAATGGGACGAGTTCGCCGATTTAAATATTCCCGACGACCCTTTGGTTTCTGTTGTATCGAGAATTTTCATTTCGTTACAATTGATGAGGCTTTGACTAAGCTTCATGGAAATTATCATTGCTTATGTCTACCCAACATTATTTTATATTTGGGCTGTGGCAAAGTATGACGTATCATATTTATCTGTAACATTTTATTCTTTCTCAACTCTGGTACTTCTTTATATTTTACTTAAATACTATTGGGTTATTTTATTAACAAAATTACTTTTGAGACCTATAAAGAAACATACACAAATCTTAAAAAACACGTTCAATTTAATTCTGGCGCCCAACGCGGGGCTCGTAATTTACGTAAATAAAAGGAAAGGTGACTTAGCTAGGTAAACTAAACACAGTAAATTTACTAGACGCACAATTTTTGTTTGCTCACACGCTAACAATAGGACTTAAACATTTAATTTCGAGGCCATACATTTTAAAGGCTGCACTATATTTCGCGAAAGGGAGGCATATATTGCGGCGCCTTAATGGCCGGATTGTTTTATCGCACTCATTATGAGCGAATCTGCTCCTAGTGGGTATTAATTTGCGTCGGGCCGGGAGTCTTGGAGCCGTTTGCAATATAGAGCCGACGGAATTGGAATTTCTTAATAATAAATTGCCGTAATGATGTTAAAGGTGCTTGAGAAACTACGCGTGTAAAGGGATCTTTTGTAACTACACAATCGGATCTGATTGGAGATGTTAGTATTGATATGAGCATCTGCGGTATCCCCGTGAAAATTTCTTTTATGTCAGATAAATATAAACCTTATAACGAAACATTAAGATTTATAATTCCTGAATATTTAGTTAAAAATTTCTACTTGCAGCTCTAGTAAATTCTAATTCAAAAAAGTCTAAATCAAACTCTACATCGCAAATTGCGGCGGAGTGTCTACTCGTATGGAAAATTGTTATGACTATTAAAGTATATAAAATTTTCTTAACCTCCTCGAAAAATAGGTAAATATTTTATACACGAAACTCACCGTTAAAGGTCTACCACCAAACTGTATATTGCTGAATATTTTCCAGTTGAAATATTCACGGCGTGTGAATTCGCGGCATGAATGCGCATCTCTCTAACGAATCCATCTTGTTTCAAGCCTCTCGGTGCGCATTGTATGAAATTAATTTTCCTGTTCCGCCCAATGCATCTTTTATAAGATAGTGGAACAAAAGTAGAGGGAAAAACCTCAACGGATAAGGTATTTGTGGTACTATCACCGAATAACGGTTAAGTTTTAAAGAAGCGAGATTTGTTGTTATGAAAAAGAAAGTTCACTTGTGAGTTGGAACGTCAGAGAATGGTGCAAAAATTAATTAAAATATTTTCGTGTTATTAGCTGAACAGCCAAATGTACCTACACTACATTGAACATTTAACTTTTAAAATTACTTTGAAAAGCTTATGCAGGGTAATTAAGTAGAATTTCGTAACGGCTATTGACATACGAGTATTACATTTCATTTATTGAATAAACTGTTACAATACAAATATTATGTTAAACTTAATTTGTATAAAAACTTATCTAAGTAAACTTAATAAACTTAACAAAGTAACAAATGTATTTTAAAGCTAAATTGGAATATCATCTATTTTTATAGTACCTCGATAACAAAATATTACGTGAAACAAATATTATTCTCAATAATCTAATACGAAGCAATAATCTTAGTTTTTTAAAGGCATAAAAACCTGAGAAATTGAACAGTAAAATTCACTAATCGAATCAGCCTAAGCTTTAGAGCAAGTGCTTTAAACTGAAAGTTAAATCTGTTGTCGTCTGCGTTCGACAAGTGCTTTACGTCGCGTGATTTGGGTAATTGCAACCATTGCACGCGTCTCGTTATTTCATTTGCCTTTTTAATTCAGCACGCTTTTAAATGCTCCAATTTGATGGCTGATGAAACTATGTGGCTTTGCAGATACGTTTCCGAGAGAATACTGTAATATATTCATTTATTTCAATAAAATTTATTCATGGATAAAACACTGACTGAATTGAGTTGATACGATAGGATATATTTTATTATTATTATTATTTGAGTCAATTTTTTCGAGTGACAGCAAAAGTTCTGATTTTAAACATTTATCTTTTTTAATCCACAATTTTTTTCGTAAGTCTTACCAGTCTTGCCATATCAGTCGTAGTGGGCCTGACTTACCTACATGGTTTTTCTATTGAAATATTATTTTAAAATAAGGTTTCAGCTTAATCAGGTTGAGAGCAAATGTTGATGGATAATAGATTTTTAATCAATTCTTAAATAAGGTGACAAATTTTAAAGAGTTGGATCAGATAGACACTTATTTTGGCCCAAGAAATATTCCATTACCACAACACCACTACGCAGACATTCGAAGACTTCATTAGCATTAAGAATTTATATAACAGCATCCGAAATCTGTCGGTGGGTGCGCCCTCGTGTGAAATCGCAAGTGTTCCCAAGAAGTACTCTCGCTTTCCTAACAGTGTAAAAGTTTCTTCTTAGAATTTGATGCCCTGCTCTGTGGCTTACCTACAGTAAAAGCTTGCGGTTGGAAAATAGTGATAGAAATGTTTCGTGATATTTGTTGAGAAATATAAGTAAATTGTAACGTAAATAAGGGGTTTGAGATTCAGTTGAAATTGACACACAAAATTTCTTGTTTGCGCACCTTCTATACAAAATAAATGTTTTCTAATTGAAATACGACATCGCAGTGCGTCTGTATCTAAGAAAAATATAAAAAGAGGTCCTTTTAAATTTTGTTATTGCGTATTTATTTATCTTATTTTTCAAAAAGGAGCACTATCTCTAATCTCTAAAGTAAATCATAGAGTAAATAATAGGTACTGAGATATTTTCATTCATAATGTTGAGAACTAAGGTTGAGAATAAAAATATAGGTACGTATTCTCAGAGTTAACATTCTAAATGAAACGAAATATTTCGGATAACCTTTCATTACGATATATATGAAACCATTTATTTCTTCCATAATATTGGGCTTCTAGACAAATACCCTTCATATATCATTGTGGCCTTTGTTGAAACAGCTGAAATCAATATCGCAATGCCAAAAGTAAATATGACTTATTATAATGCTAGGTTCTTTTGGATGTAGTAACATTCAATGTGTTCAAGTATGCATAGGTAATTTACATTTGCAAATAAGTACGAAAAAGTAAATAGGGAACTACAGAATACCACTTTCTAATAAAAAAAATTGTTGAAAAACAAATGAAGATAACTGACAGAATCATTTTCACTAGAAGAAATGTATTCACTAGGAGTAATGATGAATACACAAGAAGTATTAGATATAAATCCCGACTACCTCGTAGGTGTTGTGGGTAACCTGCGATATTTATTATTCAACACGCCGAGATTTATGGCACCCTGTACGCTTTGGCGAACACCCTGTATAACGACTAATTAAATGCAGTTAGCTGTTAAATATAAAAGCACTTAAAAAATTTATGCCTTTGATGCCTTTTTATAAAATTTATTATTAATAATATGATTATTTGTTGGATACGTCGATTTTTCTTTAAAAAAAACTTAAAAATCACTACGCACTGTTTAGAAATTTTAATGTAGGTACTGAAATTATTTCACCAGACGCTTCTAAATGGTCGTCTCGAGGCGCTTTAACAACTGGATCTTAAAGATAACTCAATCATTTTTATGAGTAAAAATCTTAAATCACGAACATCAATTACTTATGTATAAAAAAATTCACAACTTCAACAAAAGTTCCAAAAAAATTGCTTTTCAAAAACTGAACAAGCCAAGCGCACCGCCGATGGGTTTATTAAAACGCACATATTCTATTTTCAGTACAGAATCCATTTACAGATTAGGCTTCGTACCTAGCGGAGGCTCTATCGCAATACCATTAGATGCCTTTAAAATGGACAAGAATAGACCTATTACAGCTGCCGATTCAAAAAGCAATTACATTACAAGTTCCGCGGGGCGGGAGTTGCCCCGGGCAACCGCCCGGTCAAAATTAAACCACTTTCAATATAACTAATGGCCTTTAAGATTTTATAACAAGGAATTTTATCGAGATAACTCCCAGCGAGTTATTCGCTTCGAATCGGGGAAGTTCGCCATCGATGCTCGGTTTAATATAATTTAATTAAAGTTTATCTGCTAACCGTGGTTTTGTTTGTTTAGGTCTTTCTTTAATTACGGTCTTTGTAAGGAGAAAGGATTATTTTTTATATTAAAATATAAAACCTTCCCACTGACTTCACTGAATTACTAGGTTTAGGCTTTTAGATGATGGAGTAATTTTTGAAAAAAATCAAAGCCGCTAAAAATAGGTTGGTTGATTGGTTTGATCACATCCAATAAAAAAAATTAAGAAACAATATACTTATATCAATAAGAGTAATTATCTCTTGTTGAATTTTATATAATAAGAAATAATATCTACCACGGTAAAACATTATATAACTTTTTAAAATCAGTGTGTTTACCACTCAATCTTATTTATTTGAAAATACCAGTAACAGTAAAATATTCAAAAATCCATTTCTAGATACCTCACGAAGACGACGCGCTAGGTTCTTTCAGCGGAGAGAAACCGCTGAAGCCTCAACATGATAAAACACTTAAGGCTTACGCTGAGAAGATTGTGCTGAAAAGAATTAAAATTAACGCTCTTACTATTACTATTTTGTAGTTTAATGACAAGTCGCTTTGATATAGAAAAAAACCTTTTGTAGAATCATAAAAACTTATTATTTTATGTATCAAGTTTGTTGGTAGAAAGTAACTTTCAAAAAAGTTGGTGCCTGTATTAGTCAAACTCTCTTATTTATTTCATAGGTCTTTAATTCCAAGTAAGTTTCTAGTAATTGCTATTTAATGGTGTTAAATGTATTATGTAAAAGCATTCACTTGATCACATAAAGTCTGTATGTATTTGCATAAGATTCCGCTAAACTTTCCAGTGTCGCTCCAAATAGGGACAGAATTAACATTCCTTCGAAAATAAATTAGCAGTCGCGATTGCAACGACACGTTGTACGATGACCATAAAACGTGGGATCGGCAGGATTTTATGTCTCCTTATTACCGCTATCCCTTCCTCCCTTGAGTGAAGACGTGTCCAAACTGCGAATAATATTTCGTACTCGTAATAAACATAAAATTTATTTTGATAACAAAGTTAACGTTATGAGACCGGACGGGGAACCCGCGAGCGAACACTGTAAGCTCCACCTGTCAAAAATACAGATAAGCAATATTCTTACCACTGCTTGTGAATCAGTGACATTGCAATTTATAAAAAGTAGTTTACTCATTTATCTATTTAGTGTCCACTTGATCCCCTAAAAATATTATCAGGAGTATCCCAAACGTTTCATGGTGTCAATAACAGGAGTTATGCGCGTTTTCAAGGTTGGGGCGGGGGCGGAATAAAAAATAGCTTTTTTAAATAGGTTTTGTGTTGCGAAGTGATTTAATGATCTTTACTTCATTCCCATGCAGTGCACGAAGTGACGAGCGATTTTTTATATGTAATTGATTAAATGGGGGAGTGTAAATTGAAATTCTTCCGAACGTGTGACACGAATGACGAGGTGCGAGGGCGGATTTGGGAAACGGTGTCATTGCATTGTTTGGTTTTTAAATTTTTTTTTTATTCGCCCAAATCAGGAGCATGATTTTGTATTTTTATAATTCAAGAGTAACCGTTATCTTATAAATAATCACTAATCTTGTTATTGTTACTCTTATACATGTATGCCTTGTAAATTCTTATGAAAAATAAATGATTTGATTTGATTAAACAAAGATCATTCCTAATCAATTCAGTGTAAAGTAAATAGTGTACATCTCTACTAGTGTACTAGATCTCAAAAGTTGAAGAATCCCAATCTAACCATCCAAAGCTTTATTTACTAGATACGAGTATCTGCACACGAGAAATAAGTTGTCTGTATATCGCATCCGAAGCATCAAGTGTCCACACTTCGAATTGCAAAACTTAGAAGGAAATGGCCTAGATTTTAAAGCACTTTTCATACAAAAGATCACTTCATATATAATTTTTTACCGCCGGCGTGATAATGACAATATTATGTGCAATGATTGAGTTGATTTAGAATTTAAAAATTGTATTCCTGACACGTAAGTTTCAAATAATACAGAAACAACACTGTTTCATTAAACTTAATTATTTAATTATACTTAACATAACAACTGTATAAGCATTGAATATCAAATCTATTACAGTATTACAATGGCAATATGATCCTGGAATAATTGAACTAACCTTGATAGTAAACAAGTACAATAGCTACAAGCTAAAATGGGAAGCATAGATCTGACATGCGAAGAAATGTCATGTCATAGTTAGATAAGAAGTAATAATAATAATTATTATAATAGAAGTCACTAAGTAATAACTAGTTCTTTGATATTAAAATAATAGTAAGTATCTACTAATTTATTTCAGGAGGTATGTCATCCTATATACACGTGACAACACTAAAACCTAGATTTTGAAAACTATACTAAACATGTGTTTTGAGGTTAGACTTTATAACCGAAAGTAAACTAAATTTAAGGTAATTTAATTAACATTGATTGATATGGGTCGTCACTCATAAACGAGACCAACCATTTAAATGTTCCTTAGTAGAAAGAAACCCATCTGTTCGGTTAGAGTATCAAATTAGTTTACTAGTTTTATTATTTTATCTATCTATGGACTGCTGTGACTATAAATAACAGTCTCTTCTAAATTTCAGTCGATTCTAAAATTAAAGTATGCCATATCTATTTTATATCACATCTGTGTTTTCCCTAGATTCGATATTCGGATTAGGCACCGGGATTTATCTACGTTGTAACTAGTACCTACAGTTTAATTGGGTGACCTGAATTTAGATTAGAATTAATTTAGGTAAGTACCTAAATCTAGTTACTTGGCTCGCTAAAGGTTTTAAGATGATTGGTTCCCGATTCGTCTTACAACTTTCATCCCACTTTTAATTTTTACGACACAAAACGACGGGGTGTTATAAGTTTGACGTGTCTGTGTGTGTATGTGTGTGTGTGTCTGTCTGTGGAATCGTAGCTCCCAAACGGGTGATCCGATTTTAATACGGTTTTTTTTGTTTGAATTTAATAGGTATACCAGAGTGTTGTTAGCTATGTTTGGTGGAAATTGGTACAGATCTTCAAGGTCATCGGGCCGTTTGTTAGGTGTGTTAGGAATGTTACACGCAGTTTACTTGTAAGTATCATATAGAAGAACTTGAGAAGCAGCTTACAATACACTATAAATGTCGGGGGTTTTTAATTAATTTGTAGTTATTAATTCATCCTAGATAGTTTAAGAAAAGTAATAGCACAGAAGTTTTTAAATTGAGTGAATATTATGTTACATGTATGTAATAATATGTATAATACATTATGCGATTTGCTTAAACTCAATAGAAAAGAGGGCGGATATCACGAAGCGATCGCGAGGCGTTAATTATTATAGTCTAGTGCACATAGGAGGGCCCTGCTTCGTGCTTGTACTGTGAAATGTACTGCGCACTCGAAATAGCAAACTTTAGATTTCGTTTTAGTCCATTGCTGGTTCTGTTTCAAACTATTTTGTTCCATACCACACACACTTGTCAGTGTATAGTGCATTGATGGTGTATTCGACGCGTTGCATCAGTGTTTGGTTGTCGCTTATTTTTTCATTTTATACAAACTGTATTGCGTGTTGTGCTCATTTCGAAAGACTAAAATCTTTTCATTATAATTTTCAGTTGGGTAGGTATAATTTACTATTATGTAGATACGAGTAAATGAAAATACATGCATAAATAAATGGGTAAGTTCTTATACATTTTCTTTAAAACAGATACTACCCTCTTACATGCGGTCCTGACAAACGAATACTTGCGGTGATTCTCATTTATGAATGAATTAATGAACTAAAGTTTATTTATTTGTATGACATCTGCTGAAAATTCAGCGGCTGGACTAGGTATCAGCAATAATATTTCTTTTATAATAAATACGCACATAATTGTAAAATTTAACTGGTAGAAACAAAACCCTATCTAATTGGGAAGATAGACCAAAATTCAATCAAAAGTCCACATCCGTTCTTTGCTCTATCTCTGTATATACTTATCCACACAACCGTTATCATCAAAAATCCGATTTCCTCCATCAGGCCATTGTTATTGGCGTTCCTTCGGTCAGCGCCATAAACCTCTAATTTTCCAGTTCATTTAATAGTCTTATGGTGTATAGAAACTGGCGCCTCGATAGATTCGACATTAGATTGTCCGAGGGTGGAGCCCTTATTTCTTATGGATGTGGATAAATATGGCTGTGTGTCTTACGGAATCGATGGGACGTTTTTACCCGCATCATCCTGTTTTGGGAAAAGATTGTCACTAGAAGTAAATTTAGTGATATTTTTGTGTATTTGGCTGAAAGTTTAGAGAATGTTTTGTCTCTTCGGTAGTAGGTGTCAATAATTTTTTTTTTCTTTTTTAATTTACGTAACATACGAGTACCATAATCAATTTCCTCGTATGGAATGGAAGGAATAAATTTTTTAAAAAAGACGTAACTATACTCAATACCCCTTATAACCTTAAAAACAATAGACAGTAAAAGTAGACTAAAACTAGTCATTGTTTAAAAATAACACTATCACTTTTAATACTAAATTTTAATAACATTGAATGTGTTCCAGTATTTACTAACTTCTTACTGTCAGGATTTTTTAACAGTCCCGTATATTATAGGCTATTTCAGTCACGCCAGTCAGTAAGGTGTTCAACTTGCCCTTAAGTTCCGATCAGTTGTATCTATACCTATAAAATTCTTTGTCCTGAATGACTGACTGACTGACTGACTGACTGACTGATGGATCAACGCACAGCCTAAACCGC
>DWBH01000491.1:0-12194 GCA_018230765.1 Ernsta delagoae
TTATTATTATTCCTTATTATTGCATTGTCATCGGTCCTTGAGACGTATGCAAAGATTCAAGTTAATCAGATGCTTAGAAACTGGTGAAAATCGTGCTCAAAGATTCCGTTACATAGTTACATATAGTCATACATATATACACATACATACAACCCAAGCGAATAAAAGCGTGTTAAAAAAAAGGTAAAGGTCTACTGTAATTCCTCATGGAATTAAAAGAAAATATATTTTATTAGTACCTACTGTCTCTATTAAATTAAAAAGAAATATGATATTCAATATTATTTAATGTTTTTTTTAACAAAACCTAAATATATATAACTTGTTATTTATTTGTCCTATGGGGGTCTTTATTCTGTTTATATTAAAATTGAATTTTATTTGTGTTTAAAGCATTTATGAATTTTATAGATGTACATAAAGACTTAATAAATTTTTATGTAAATATCCAATGGTGAATTAGTTTAATTTGTTCTTCATGCTTTTTTACCAGTGTTCTTATTGACATGTAAATTGATGTTAAAAAAATTAATAAAACATGGTAGATTTTGATATCTCGAAAGTCGCAGAAACTAATTGTAGGGCTTTTTAAAATAATTCGTTGTAATTTAAACAAGTGCATTGAATAATGAAAACCATTTAATCACATTTAAACAGATGCTGATATTCACTTGTTCATTGTAGTGTAGCTTATTCTAACTTGTATGTTGTACCCCAAACAACTATGAGTTTTATCGTTATAGGTGTTTTGTAAAGAATATTCACTGTGTACAATACTATGTTAGTATTTTTTGCCACAAATATTAATACTCTTAATCATAATCTTCTTTCCCTAATCCTGGCCGGATATTGTAATTTCTCTGATTTCACATTTGAAACCTAGCATTGCCATTCTTATTTCTCTCCAATAATCTGTAAAAAATAATTATGTACTTTAAAATAATCGTAATATAACAATTTACTTTGTTTGCACAGTCTCATTCAGAGTGTCAAACACTATTTGGCTCGAAGGACCACTTACTCTTTCAACGACGATGATATATCTCTAAAGCATTTGAGCTTCTCCTCTTCAATGCTAGTGAGGTAGTTGACCTTATTCATTTCAATTTCCTTTAACTTTAGTTCATCGCCTTTCAACTTCAATTCTAATGCCTTTAACCTCAGCTCCTCGCTTTTCTGCTGTGCTCTCTCTTTCTCTAATTCTAGCTTTGTCCTTATTTTGAATTCTTCAAATGATTCTTTACGTCTGCCTAAAATTGCATCAAAGGGTAAAGAATTAAATTGCCTACAATATTTAGTAACTACAAGTAGTACAGTTCTCATAAATTCACCATTTCTGTTAGGCAAGTCCCTCAAACAGTAGTGAAGCTAAGGTCATGGTTACTATGTGGACAAGGTTCATGTTTTTTATGAGTTACTAAGATTTTGTTTAACTTTTGAGTCCTCTATTGACCTTTTTTTGACACCAATTAAACATAATAATACCACAAGACTTGGCAGGCAGCTACTATTAATGAAAAGTGGATGAGTCAATGTTTCACTATACCTTCAAATCTCATTTTCTTATCTGTTTTAACTGATTCCTCAAATGCATCTGATTTGTCTTCTTCTGAAATATAAACAAGTAGTTCTTAATTTCTCTTTTTTTATAGTTTTATTTACATTTCTACTGAACAGTTAAATGTTTTGATGAACTTATGATTTATTTTAAATCCAGTTCTTGATTAATTTCACAATTTAAGAGCAAACCAGTATAATTTTGTTCATACCTGCAATGCTATGAGATCTTTTGTATTTTCTCTTTTTTCTTACGAAATTTCTCAATGTCTTATCATCTTCATCCTCTTCACCATCAAAATCCACTTCTGCCTTTTCATCTATAAGGCCTTCACCCAGATAGTCCACAGATACATCTGTTGCATTGTCAGGTGGCTCAACTTTACTTGTCTGAAATGGAAAAAAATATTTAGAAAAAAACATGTCCACCTTACACACTATAACCTAATACCAAATTAAGCAGACTAAGCATGGTCTTATGGCAATCAAAATGAACCATTGGTTACCATTTCAATATCGCAAAGTATATTGTTAGCATTATCAGATATTAGATATCCTATAGTTTTCAACAGTCTCAATTCAAGTGCAGTCAAAACTGGAGTTTGTGGATTGAATTCATAACTTCTCTTCTTAAATAGAATGTCTGCTTTTTTCTTAGTTTTATTCTTCCAATCTGCCCACACCTACAAATAAAATCAAAAACATAAATTGAAAGTGTAGACTTTTTTATTAGATAAACTTTGTCTTATGAGTTGATTGTGCAGAACATAAATATCATACTTTCCACCTGTTCTATCTAGTTGGAATAAATCAATGTTTTATCAATGTTATAGTCTTTGTTTAGCCCACTTAGCTTCTACTACTGCTACTACATTATAATGTTAACTACTCCTATCTACTTAATTATTATAAATTAAGTGCACCCTTTGTGACAGTCTGACCAAATCTTCTTTAGTAATATGCAATACCTGAAACTGAATATATTGTTCGTAATATAGAATACTGTAGATATAATTTACCTTGCACCATTTGTAAGCATTCTTGCAGACTCCACCTTCAACAGAATTAAGTTGCGCAGCTATTCGTTTCCAGAAGTTCTGTCTAGTGATACTGGCATAGTTAACATTACCCTTCTCTAGGACCCCTTCCTCGCTAAGCAGATCTAGAAGGAGAGTCATCTGCGGCTGTATTACTCTGGTCATCTCCTACCGAATACGATTTTATTTTTATGATATAAGTAATGTAAGACAGGATCGTTAAAACTGGACACTTCGAAATGTTGTTTTAATTTTTATAAAAATAATAATTATAAATAGCTGAATATCTGGCAAAATTGTTTTGACCAATTTTTGTTTTTTTGTTTTGATAATTTTCAATAAAATAAAAATCAAATGGTCTTAGCTTAGACAAATGGTGCTTGAACAAGCTGTCAATGTCAGGTCAGTTCAGTATCCGTCACTATCCATGTGTCAAATTCAAATGTCATGTTTTTCCAGCCATAGATACAAAGAATCCACAGAGTACTTTATATAAAGAATCCGTTCAACCTTCAAGTCAAGCAATGTGTGCCTCTATGTTGCTCTATGCCTATTATAGTCAATTTCATTATTACAGGTTGTATAAAAGTAAAGATATAGTCTTGTCTACTTGCTTTGGTAATTTTAGGTGATCATCACTGTGACCCTTGCGGACGTGAAATTACTTGCCGAAATGACTCTTACTATCTCTTTTAATATGATGATTAGGTGTAATAAAATTATTGTATCATTATGATGATGAGTAGAGGCCACGGCCACGGCCACGCAAGCCAGCGTAGGATTTAAGACTATAAATAGGTAGGTACTTGCTAAAGTTACTAATAAGTCACTACGAGTAATATAGTTGAGCAAAGTTTCAAGGTTGCTATCTATCTCTTCCCGTCCTTCCGGCGGAAGACCCACTCCGATTCTTGTTGTTCTCCAGATGGTCAGAGACTCAGGGGCAAACAGATTTAGGAAGATGTGATGATATAAACAGATTTATTGATGTCTATAAAAGTTAGCTATAGACCCACTGGTTAATCTTCCACAATTCCCACAGTAATAAGATTTTTCACTGTTACCTAATTAAGTACTTACTTGCCTACTTGTGTATCGTCGTGCACAAGAGCATCCCGTTAAGAGTTAGCAGGTGGAATCGATGCAAGCCGCCTTACCGCCATGAAAAATGGTGGTGGGTTCTACGCAAGCAAGAAAACAAAATCAAATCCAATCCAGTGCAAAGACCGCAGCGCGTTCCAACGCACGCAGGCGCGTTGCGTGTAACACGTTCTAAAAGTTCGCGCCAAAATAAAATAAATTGATACATGAATGAATAAAAATAAATAAACATCTAATGAAAATTTAAAATCTGTGTGAGAATATTTTAATAAAGTTTATTAAAAATAAATGTGCAGTGTTATCCGACCCATGAACTGCTGAAAAAACTTATGTGAGGTGAGTGGACTTAAATTTAATTTATTAAAGTGTAATAAAGAGTTACCTGTATAAATTTAAATTTAAGTTACAGTTTGAAATCAAAGAATGAAGATTGAAAAATATGAAAAACCCGAATTAGGTATTTTGAATTCAGAAGCCTCTACTGTTTTCGCGGTTAAAAATAATAATTGGGTAGGTAAAAGAGAGTAAAAGACTAAACACAAGTTTAAAAAAACATAAGTATCTGAATAGGTAACAGGTATGAGGAAAATGTATCATCAATATAGGTACGATGTAGTAAAATGTTATAGGTTTAGTTCGTTACCCCCTAGTTATTATTTTAGAGCACCGGTTTTAATTTATAATTGCTTTCCCGTCGTTAATAAGTATCCACCCGGCACCGGCTGGTATCTGCGGGATCATTCTAGTTCCTGGGATTATGGTTGTAGTAAAATGTGTTAATTTATTATCTTCAAGCTCAGTAAGACTTTTATTCAGATAATGGCTAAAGCCAAGGGCTTGTTTTTTAAAAAATAAAGAAGGAATAAATTAATTTGAAATCACATTGGCCCGTATTAATAAATGAAACTTAAGCTTGGGAATCTTCTTGAGACTATCTTGAGTGCGCGTTTTTCATGATTGTTTTCGCACTTGAGTGTATCTTGAGAAACACTTAGTTTTTTTTTTAATCAATATAAAAGGGCTTTGTCGCACATGCGAACATGCCGCCCTGGTGAAAAAAAAAAACATAGTAAATTAATAGTAACACTTAATCCATAACATTTAACATTAATACTTTAAATAAACTTAATCACTACACTTATGGCATAATTTGGACATTTTTTTTGCAGCGGAGAAACACTTAGTTTTAATTTTTTTAATAGGTACAGGCCATATTTAAAAAAGTGCTTAGTGTTTTTTGTGTAAATTACCGATTAGGCTGTTAAACCCGGATACCTTTATCTGTGTACCTTTATCTACCGAGTTTTTGAATTCTTATCTTTAGATATACCTAGTCGTGCTCTTAACTTTTAACCATAGGTACCTAGATACTAAATGGCTACTTTGCATATTTGAACCAGGCCCTTTTATTGGCTAGAATGTTTATAAAATCTGTATTTTATAAGGCAAGGAAAGTTCAGTCATTGCACTTGTAATTTTTTTTTATATTATGTTAACCTGCGTAAAGCGCCAAAGCGCGAACTAGAAATAAAGATCTAAGGCCAATGGTTATGAATAAAAATATTTAGCTTTAGGTAAGTGTATGTGTATCTTCCTACTTGAAATAATTAGATTATGAAGAAAAATGTGTAATCTCATTAAAAAAACTTTATATTCGAGATGCCGAAATATACCTAAGTACTTACAATACGTATAATAAAGTAATAAAAATTAGGTAATACAAAGTAGATAGAAATAACGCTAATTTAATGCTGTGTAAACTTATGTACCTACTCGTATAACGACCGTGAGTAGGTAAATTACTTACATTGCATCTAATTGAGTAATTTTACTTTCCCTGATACCCGACACTGAACAATACTAGTTAATAACAAGATGTAAGGAAGTAGTGAATAATTCGATATAGTAAGTAGATATAGCTACGTACCTACCTTACCTTTCGTTTACAAATTTATCTTAGCAAAATATAATGACGATAATAATAACGCTTCATACTCACATTCCCACACTAAGATCAGTCAGTAAGAAGTCAGGGGTGGACACACAAAGACCATTTACACAAAAAAACAAACCCACCCCATGACCCAATTTGTCACTTTTTCTGTCGGGCCGGGAGGCGAACCCAGGACCTTTCGAATGATGGACCTTCATGATAACTAATACGCCACAAGGGTTGTCGTATTGTTTTCTGTCTCAGAGTTCACAGAGGTTATGTTTATCGTTTAAGGTCTTAATGTAGGTATACCTATAGGTACCTACAATTCGAAGTTAACGTAAAATGAAAGAAAAGCATTTTCTCTTATACTACAACTGAATACATAATAGTAGGTATGTAATACTTGGCAAGCGCTCGCAAGTGTCCGTACTCCGTTCCGTTCCGGCAGAGAGGGTAATGTAATGGTTCATCGCTTTGTTCAAGCGCGGAGACGACCAGCAAAGCAGCGAACAGGAAGCAAGCCAAACAGTCTAATGGCCGCGCTTAGCCACGCTTTAGGACAGGTGCTTGGCACTTGGGAGGCTACGAATGCTACGATTCTGGCATTCAAAGCTGTATAAGATTGTTTTGATGTTTTATATAAGTTTATAACAGTTGTATACGTAAACCCGTATTTATACATGAAACTTAAGTTCCATTTTAAGATTGTGGGTCATTTAAAGACGGACTTTAGTGCGTGTTTTACCTTCTTTTGGAAAATGGTGCAACGTGCAAGGCATCTATAAAGTTTAATGTGATAAGCTAAAATAAAAGTTTCACTTTGAAACAATAACGCGAATTGATAAGTAGAGTGCGGTTGAAATCATTTTGTGGTTTAACTAATATTCCCTTTCATGTACCTAAGTAGGTAGGTAGGTAAAAGTTAACTATAACTGAAATCGAAAAACAGTAATTCACTTTCGGTTTCATGAGGTACAGCTCCTCGGGTTATAAAGAAATGTGAAAGTAACTAATTAGGATTTTGCTCCACATTACTTACCATCAAGTAAAATTCGTTGCGGTTTGCTGTTATGCGCTATAAGTATTAGAGGTAGAGCTTACTCGAAATCTATCACTTGATCATGAAATACTTTCATTTCACGTAATAAAATTGCACGGATACCTACTTACTAATCTACATATTGTTGTTTTTGCATGTGGCGAAATGCCACGATCAACATTAGGATTAAGTAAGCCTACTTATAGGATAAAATATTCACTCTATCAGTTCTAGAGACTAGTGTCTTTAAATTTGGTAATTCTTTAACATTACAATAAGTATCTGTTCCAAAGTCCCAAGAAAAATCCTCTAGCATTCTTGCATCTGTCCCAAAAGCATGAACCAACACTGTATTTTAAAAGTAGAGCAGCCGGCGCGGTGCATTAAAGCCTTACAAAATATCCGCTGGCCTGTCCTTGGTCCATCCATTGTAATTGTACCGTTTAACCGATCTTCGATTGCCTTTACAAATTGTAGAGCCATCTTACATGTGTTGCCAAACAATCTATAGCCTCTTGTTAATCACATGATTCTCCAGTCTCAGTAATTTTTTGTCTAAGTCTAGTCGTACACTCGTACACCATCGTCAATGCATATGGCCATAATGTTACTTATTTGTAGGAAATAATTTAAAACTAATAAGTTGCATCTTTAAGTGATCCAGAATGATATAAAACCTTTCTTTCTCATGTATCTTCCTATCACGTAGGTATCTACTTATGTGTATGTGATCTGGGGAACGAGGAAAAGCACATAAATACCTAAGAAACTAAAGCAAAGTAACTAATTTCGCTATCACAAGATAAGTGAGATTGAGAAAATCACCTATATCCAAGTAATTATTTATTACATAACAGTCTGGTCAATACAAATCCCAAAACCAAAATTATCATACTTATTCGTAACTTAGTCCAATTCAAAGAAAGCCATATAGCTAGGTACGTATGAGATTACGGTAACTTTAACAATAGAATGGAGATCTGAGCAAACATTACATTAAAGTCAGGTCAATACGAATGCTAGTACATCATTAAGTAACCCAAGAATTCTTTGCATTGAAAGTTAAGTTGGGTGTAAGGCTTTTCGTTTGCATAGTAACGTTACGTTCACTTTTCATACGTGAGTCGAATTTCGCGCTAAAAGTTAAGAAATCAACGATATGCTACTTAGAAGGACAATTGTATTATTTACATTTATTACATATATATTCTTTTCTTTACTAAAATGATGCCGAAGTTATTTTATTTTAATCAAGGAATGACCATGAATTATAGAGCTATAGCCGACTAGAATCAAAATCTTTTAAAGACAGATTATAACATTTAAAAAAAACCAGCTCAAATCATACTCATCCTCAACATGAATCAAACATAAATTTTCTTAAATTATTTAAACCTATTTTAAGGTAAGCACCTACTTACTAGGTACTAATTATTAACCCATTACTATTACGTGACGATAGATTCACGTAATAGGTAAATTAAACGCAAAAAGTAACTAACTATGGTAATTTATTAATAACTTCATACTAATAAAACGGAAAGAACCACGTAATCAGTGAATGGAATACTGAATATTTAACCTTCTCCATTTTGCAAGTTAGTTCATAAAAAGGTAGCAATTTAAAAAAGTATATTATAAATGTTTCTTTTCCAATTTTCAAATGCACTAGGTAGGATAGTAAGGTATTTCTAGAACACTATTTGAATTTAAATCTGTCCGTTACAAGAGATTTTCTTGGCAAAAACCTCGTTCTGCTTCGTTATGTAGTTCTACCTGCATTGCATTCTTATTCTTATGTAATCTGAAATGTAAATCCAACCAAGAAAATAATACTTAATAGGTATGCAATGAAGTATCTAACGTAGGTATCTAACTTTACTTTCTTTGGTGTAATCCATGTAAACTAAACTAAAAGTTTCTGTAGCTACTACCAATAAAGAAATAATTATGTACGATACGTATCTTAAATTGATATCGTAATGATGGTGTGGAGTAGGTACCTAGGTATAATTATATTGTATTGAGCTTTTAATAAATTAAATAAAATAACAATCTTTGTCCTCTTTAATCTACCTACCTATGTATATAGGGTATGCTAGGGTGTAGCGTGTAGATGTTTAATACATTTTAATTATTAAGTAGCTAAATAATGTTTTATTAAAGCAAAAGTAGTAGAAATAGTAATAAATCCTATAGCTATACATTTGTAACTGAGTAGGTATCGTCTGTACCTACTTACATTGCAGATATTTGAGAAAAACAAATAATTACTAGGGGTCTTTATAAACGCAAGAAAACAAAAGGACGCAAATCCATTTTTTTTTTTAATTTTTATCTGTATGTTCGTATGCGGTAATCTCAGAAACGGCTTAACCGATTTGAATGCGTCTTTCACTAATGTGTTAAAACAGGCTTCACTTAACATCTAGACTATGTTGTATTCCGATTGGACTTCATAACTTCTCCAGTGTTTTTGGCGAACGAAGTGGCTGCCATAAGCTAGTTTAATCATAAACAGCCTCCCGTACGAGTACGTAGATAAGTACTTAGAAATACTATGTTACCGTGAAATTGTAAAAACCGTTACTTCACAATCTAACGGGCGAGGGAGTCAATGGTTTAGACACTGTCGAAAAACTTTACCAAATTAAAGCATTGGTTCCAAAGACAGATTCAGCAATGTTTAAAGCTTTAATTAACGTAACCTATTTTAATTTTAAATAGGAGATTCTGGCTAGAGTTAAGTAGCATGATAAAGTTAGGAATGTTAAAATTGAAAACATCTAGGCATCAACTTAAAAGTAGAGTTTTTAAAGAAGACCAAATCGTTCGTTGATCAGTGACTACCAAAGGTTGACTTGTAGAGAATGCTTCGAGCAATTATGTCCGTTTTGTCCCTGATTTTTTTTATGTAAAAGTAAAAGCTCAAATAAATAAATATATAATGTGATAGATAACGTTATTTACCTACGTCAGACTAACTGAGGAGAAATTATTATTATTTGCTGCTCGGCAGTCGGCAGTATTGGATGCACTCGGGTGCACGCTTTCATACTTACATTACACAACCGGTACCTAACCTACAACACTATCACTACCTCATAAGCTAAACTAATTAAGAATAGTCTCTATTTACAATGTCATAGAGTTCAGAAAAAACATCAAACCGGTTTCGGTTTGTTTATAATTATTACTAAAGAATTGCATGATGTTTTGAAGACAAGGTCGATAGTAATGTAACCACGACAAAGTATGAAAAGAGGACACAATTTGAATTTTCTCTCGTTTTGTTTAAAGAACAATTACAAAGACAGATGTTCGTTCGTGTTGTTAAACAGCGACCTTACCGGTGCGGTGATGTGTCGTGACCATTCGTGATTATCTAGTACCACAGAATACATAATAGTCTTATCTACACAATGAATAATGAGTAAATATCTAATAACAATAATGATAGCGCGTTATGATCAAAAGTTCTCCTGCTTAAAATAAAATTCTGAATGTCCGTAAGATACCTACTGGTGGATAAAAATGGCAACTTGGAAACTTAAAAATATGATTGAAAAAGAAATTTTAATGGATGAATAGCCCATGAGGGTGCTGCGTTCACTTAAAGGTAGTTAAACAAACCCTGAGGGCCAAAGCCCAGCCTGTTTGAGCACCTTTAAGTAAGCCCTAAGTGAGGCGTTCGCCTTTTCAAGAGATTATTTTTTTTGTGTATTTTTTTTTTCTAAGCAGCATGCCTATTTGAATTTTTAATTGAGGGTAGCCAGACAGGTCCTTAGTCGTTTTATTTCAGTAGATTAGAGTACAATACCTACATTAGGCAGGAAAAAGGAAGAGAAGAAGCAAAAAATGAAATAGTGATCTAATATTAATTATGATGTAAAGTAGCCTTAATATTCATGACGCATAAATTGCACTTGTCAATATCATTTTTTTTCATCCGCAATTTGCCTACCTACTACCGTACTAATACGGAACCATTGCCATTTATTTCAAAAAAATCTGCACGGAAAAGAGCAGATAAAATTATCTTTTATTAACTGTGCTATCAACTATGAATAGCCTAAAAATTACTTTGATCTAGCATAGATATTAAAGTTTAAATTGGTGCTCAAGTTGCTATTCAAAAGCTTATAGACATCACTAATTTCATTGAACTAAATTGCAATACCTACCTACCTAATATCATCATCATCAGAGAAAGACGATTAAAGAATACCCACCACCATTTTGATATTCGCTGGTTCACTCCTATTAATTGCGTGCGAAACGCGATAAATAAAATGCAATAAGTACCTATTACAATAGAATATACCTAGGTACCTACCTAAACTACGCGATACAATACAACCTGCTGAATGGAATCTTATATAACTAAACTATCAATGAAGTTGAAATGAAGATAGGTTTACATTTACGTACCTACCTAATTAGATGAATACTTCCATTATTTACTCGGCTAAGTAATTTCTATTTTACAAAATTCCAGACGATTATAATGAAGCGAGAACTTCTTCACCGTGTAGATGTTTTATCGCAGTGAATATTTATTTAACTGATTGTTTTCAATGAGGCCATTAAACCCTACGATCGCGTGATACCAAGTTACGGAAGTACAAGGCCTACAGCGAACTTGCACACTATTCATAGTCAAGTGCAATCAACCTGAACTTCATTGTTCTTAGTAAGATCTACAGCCAACTTACGATGACCCACCCCGCCTCCCGCGACACCAACACCCCGTATTCACAAACAGTACCATAGGCTCTCGTAGTTACTGTAGGTTTGCTCACACCCTCTAGCCTCTGTGTCCCACAAATTAATAAACGGTGCTGAGTCAAATTCATTACTAACTTACTTTAATCAATATCGAAACATTGCAAAAATAACCACAGAGCTATTTTCAGTTTGGGTCGATATAAATTGATTTATGCATGACAAAATTACGTATTCGAAATAAAGTACGCAGAGACAATGAGCAATCTTTGCACAGTTATGACTGAGCCAAGTATGATATATGAATACGGGGCCGATCGCTAGCGCTAGGCGCATCGCATTCTGCAAGGTCTAGTTTAGCTAGGTATTCGGTGGATGCACGAAGCAGATAGTGGCAAATAAATCGGAACGAAAGCTTTATAGGTGGTAAGTTGCAATAATGGTTTATTGAATGCATTGGATCGGAACGTAAGGGCTGCATCCATGGATAACATTTGGCTGCTTCAAATGGTTTTAAAAATTCTGTTGTCAATATACATATACATATTGGTTTTGGTTAGTACACTAGTAGCTCCCTAAACTTTTTTTTGGCTGTCTGTAAAAATATAAAAAAAAACCGCAAAAGCTTTTTAAGTATTTTATCTTCATTGAAATCTTTTGCACCTTAGCTAATTAACGTATTTTTTAACGATCGTTGATGAGAGCCTAAAGCTATTTCATAAATTTTGCCAGGTATATAGAGAGCTACATTTGAACGCGATTAAAGTCGTACTACTTAGACGGAGACAATATGCCGAAG
>DWBH01000492.1:0-12189 GCA_018230765.1 Ernsta delagoae
CAGCGGCCTATGAGGTGCAAAAACTTACGACAATTCTGTTCATCGGAATAATCGCCAGGGCCACAATCATAACGGTGATCACATCTCTGGTATTCGGGAATAACCCGCCCGTATCTGCACTTAAAGTATTCGGCGGCTGTAAATACATGCAAAACTAATAAATTGAATAATGACAAAGTGATAGTGAGCAGTGCGCGCACCAAAGCGAAAATGGTACCAAATAACTTCGAGATGCACATTACAGGTGAATCGGTGAATACAATCAATTAAGTAACAACAAATATGGTGCTTGATATTCTTTGAAAAGAGAAAGTGAGAGTGACACATAATACGCATATATGTACATACAAACATTTAACGTGAAACACATATACATAGGTAGTGTATTTACAAAGTGTACATAATCATTCTGCTGTAGCACCCTCACCGAGGCAATTTCTCTCATCCGACCGATCCGTAGGGCAGTCGACACGTCCATCACAACGTTTGCTGAGCGTGATGCAGTTGCCATGATCACATTGCCATTGGTTCGATTTGCATCCTTTTGAATAGCATTTTTGTGTTAGTGAACTCATTTGTTAGTAGGAATATTACAGCAAACAGTGACATTATTATCGATACATTTTTTAATAGTAAAAATATGTAATATAAGTTGTTTTTTCTGGCCTTAACAGTGATTTAATAATTGTGTGTTTGCTATGTTCAATATTGTTGAGATTATGA
Source organism: Ernsta delagoae (assembly GCA_018230765.1). Classification (NCBI taxonomy): domain Eukaryota; kingdom Metazoa; phylum Arthropoda; class Insecta; order Lepidoptera; family Hesperiidae; genus Ernsta; species Ernsta delagoae. The sequence continues at coordinate 724 of DWBH01000492.1, forward strand.
TTCGCAAATAACAATGCCATTGTTTTCAATCAGCCATTCAATACTTACGACACCCAACTTCGTCGCTACCATCTCGCGGGCAATCCTTGTAGCCATCACAGCGCAGGAGAATGGATATGCAGTCTCCACTTCTGCATCGGAACTTGCCCCTTTCAGAGCATACGTATTTGCCGGTCCAGTCATATGGCACGGAAACTTACCAAATTAAATCCAGAAAAGGAAGCATGTGCAATAAATACAAACATCGATTAGTTGGTGTGTATGCAGCGTATTTTCAGCACAACGTACTCATCAATTTGACCTTTGGATGCAAACTTACCACAATCGAACTCATCAGAACCGTCTGAGCAGTGCTTGACACCGTCACACAGTTTCCTGCTTTCGATGCAAGAATTGTCAGTGATGCAGTGAAACTCGTTCTCACTACATTCTGCAAATAGAAGGTCGGATTGCAATCGTAACTTTGATTTTTTAGTTATTCTTGTCGTTGACCTGTTGTATGTTTTAGATAGCCTCTTAGTTTACCTATACGTGTTTCGAATGTCTGAGTTTTCCATTATATTAGTCCACAGGAACATGATCTGCAAATCTATCGACAAGGCCTAAAACGTGATGGAGTAATGTCTTGTGTGTGAGTTCAATGGCACTGCGATACTTACATCATGGAATGTATTCACTGCAAGCCCCAGGATAAGCTGATTCATGACATGAACCTTATAGCTACCCATCCCATTATTATTTTGATATGAGTGATACTTACTGCAATTTTCTTCGTCTTCTTTGTCGCTGCAGTCAAAGATGCGGTCGCACCGACGCCAGCTTTCAATACATTTTCCATTGTTGCAAATGAAATCGTCAACTCCGCAAGATTCTGGAAAGACGGAAATATTAAAGTTGAATAGGATGATAAAATTAAGTACCAAATAAGTTGTTGGTCAAGCGGTTTTATTAAAAAGATCTATCCAAGCGGTACTTGGATCTAGACCTTTCATCAGACAGAAAGTAAAATCGTTGGACATGTCAAATTTATAGCAGTATCTGCATTCCACGGATTTTAAACGCAGGAAAAGTTTGCCTGTGTGTTAATCTATCGTATTAGAATTGTAATAGATACTACCGCACGAAATTCGGCTAAGCCATTTGAGCGCAAAGTAGCTAATAGTACAGCTCCCTTGTAACAAACATACAACCACACACTTACAAACTTTCGCTTTATAATGTTAATGTGCAGAAAAGTGCAGGATCTAACAACGTAGTGATCACGTAACAGTCATACAAACATGTTTTGCATAAGTCGACAGTAAAAGACAAGAAAAACGTGCCGTGCCAAAGAGATTCTCCTGACATTTTTTTCCTCAAGAATAAACATTTTCAGAAACACCTTTCCATAGTTAAAATTCCGCGGCGGCGGTCTGGCCTACGTGATATACTTATCGCCAGGTGCTAAGTGTAGGGAAGCAAAGTTCCAACCAGAAATAAGAATGCTTAACATTTTGCTAATATATAAACAAGCATCGTGAAAAAGGTCTGTTACACGATAGGTGCATTTGGTTTTAAGTTTCGATAGGCATATAAAATGTTTTTTGAATTTTGATTGATTAAAATTTGTTAATTCATTCCCATTCGTAGGTTTTGAAATTTTAAATTTATGTAGATTGGGAACAACGAAATCATTGAAACAAAGAATGAACATACAAACTAGATACTGCGAGTTATATACCAGTGTAGTTGACCAATTTACTAGAGCATATCTTTACTAAACAAGTTTAGTGGTGTTACTTAGCTGACCATAAAAACTTGACCCCCATAACCACATCCGGGATACAATGGCTTTGATTCAGTACAGTCCCGGTGACCTCCTTGTCATTACCAGTTAACTACATCCAAGTCTATAACTACCAATAACTAACTTATAGTAGGTACCTAATAATCTGCTATTATAATTTTATGTAGCATTTACTGATGAAGATTTTATTATCGAAATAAGTTAAATTGTAAGTTTATATTCTCATTTCTCTCTCAAAGTGCCCAAAATTTGAAAGATCATTAAGACATACACTCACAAGAGGCAAGAGTCGTATTTCACGAATACTTCAGAGCTGAGCCCAACCTAATTATAGTTCGGCGGTGGCTTAGCTGAAAAGCTCTTTGTGTCAAATACCTGTTTATCACTCGAAAGTAAGGATAGCATGTATCTCGGCCTTCTGAACTTTGAAAACTTTTGAAGGCATAAGAATTTTTAACACCTCACCACTAACCCGACTGTTAAATAGACTGTTAAATACAGTTTAGTAATCAGACTACAACTACGAGAACGATTAGTCCATTCATTTTACTGCAATCACTATCTCAATAGCATGTCATTTATGATTGAGGGCAACTTGCAATCTTCTCCATTGAAGATTAGCCATCTGATGATTGTGCCTTGTAAATGTACTATCAATCAGAAAATCCATATATCAAGCAGTGCATGGGCACCGAGGTTTGTCATAGTACCTACTTCATATTTAGCGTTATAACTAAATGACGCAATCATAAAACGATTTAGGCCATAGCACCTAGTGCAGGGCAAGGAATGCATTTCAATCAGTCTGCAAACCTATGCGTTTGTTGTTTAGAATACTATGTCCTTGATTTAATGAGCAAACAGCAATTCGAGGTATACAGTTAAACGGATAATAAGGTATATTGCAAATGAGTTACCTACCTACATCTGTTTAGTTTTATTGCATAGCATAATTAATCGTTTATTTTATTCATTTAAGTATCTTTCATTTCATTATTACATGCCGCACCTTAAAATTCCAACACCTTAATATCTTTAATTATAAAATCTCAATTTTTTTCTTAGTACCAAATATTACCTAATAGCAGTAAGCAGTAAGTCTAAGGCCGTATTATATAGGTCGTAGTATATAAACAGTATAAACTCTGAACTAACTATGAAATACGCGCTTTCTAGATGACATCAGGATGGTTCTTAGTCTTAAGTTCCCGTTAATAATACGAGCTTAAGTCTCAATCAATCTGATCGTAGTTTTTTCAATCCATCTCGAATTTTTCCGAAAAGACAAGCCGGTACATGCATCCAGGACGTAAGACTGCTCACCTCTCATCCATAGACCGTCGAAAGCTTCTAATAAATATTGTTATCTTACGTGAAACGCGGTGAAATCTGATTTAGGGTGCGTTCACTCAACGGGCACAACGTCCTTTATATTTTACCCACTCAAAAGTTCTTGATATCACCGAGAGAGGTATCTTCATTCGCTATGTTCAGCACATTTGGTAAACCCATGCCGTGATTATATAGAACTAAATAGAAATAAAGGTTTTTCAAGATATTAAAATTCAGTAATTCCAGTAAGAAGCGTGCATAACCCCGCTAGCAGTGACGATTAGAGGCGATCTCACGAGTTAAGCAACGTCGTGCTTCGGAGGGCACGTTAAGCCGTCGCGTCGGTCCCGGCTGTTATCGAGAAACTTAGTCGAAGGCCTTGTGAGCGGTTTGACAACATCCGACACATTGGCCACTGACCTGTCTCCACCATCACGCATTAGAGCACCGCGGTGGAGTATGCTCTAGGCCTTCCCTGTTTGTGGGGGGAGACCCGATCCCAGCAGTGAGACATAAAAAGGGTTGCGGCCAATTCCAGTAATTATGAAATTGCCAAGAAGTAACCATGAATGGGGTGAAATTTGCAAAATTTTCGTTTAATTTGCGACAGTCGGAAGTTCTTACTCAGTAGTGTGAATAATACTCGTATCTGTATGTAAAATCATGCGAAATTCATGTTTTAATTGTATATCTAAGAATAGTAAAACAATGAGAGCAAAATTGTAAGTAAGTTAGACAATATGTTGTGCAACAGAAAATGTCAATGAAGGTCATGGCAACTTGGTCCGTTCAGGTAGCCTAGGTATATGTATCCATTAGCTTAGTTATGCTTCGGAACTCTCTGAATTTGTGCTTAATAGCTAAACAATTAATCGACCTTCCAATGAAAGGTAATAATATCAAAAGTTAGAATAGTTGGTAGTACTAATTACCATAAATTGTATTCGGTACAAGGGTATTATTAGCGTAATATTATGGTAATACCATCCTTTAATAAACTATGGTTAGTCAACATAATGATTTAAGTTAAGATCAATGCGAGTACTATAGGTAGATACAATTTTTTATGACCAATGGCCTATTTTTCTTCACCCACTGACTATTTTTAACATCACTGTAACGTAATAGTTAATTAAAAACCTGCGTCAAATTCATTTGTATCCTTGAAAATAACGTTTGTCCTATGACACAAAATATACCAACCTACAATAAGTTGGCGATTCGTATCAAGGTTAAATAAGCTTTTGGAAGAGCACGGCAGTGATACACCAAGTTAATAAGCGTTGATAGAATCAGATGTGGTAAATCGGCTGCCAGCAATAACATCATCAATTGGTGGACAATTAACACTTACGTGACTTCAAAGAAAATGCAAAGACTATCTTATCATTTACCACTAGTCTTAGCAAAAAAGATTTTTAAATTTAAGTATAGGTAAATAATGTTTCCGGACAACTATTCTACCAATCAACCTTAGTACAAAATTTTGCGACGATTGTTCGCTAGCCCAAAAGACATCGTAGATTCAACCATGCCATTCCACCGCGACCAACGCTCAACCGCTGTGCCAAGTCCAAACCCTTATTAATTCCACGACGCCAACGTAATAGGGCCCAAACAAGGCGGAATCGACAAATAAATTAAACTGTTATAAGTAGTCGGCGCTGCACCAGGCACAGACCGGCCCTTATTGCCAAATTGTCCCCGACGTTTTACATAGTGTGCTACTTCTTTGGTCGCTCGCTAAACCACTTTGACTTAACTGGGACGAGCCAAAGTTCGGGATTGATTGTCGCCGAAAACTAACTGGTGGTATAATAACAGAGATAGACGTCCCAATTTATAACGGAACTAACTCGACATTTATGAACACGAGGGTTAGGTAAAATGGAAATTTTCATATTTTTAGGTTAACTTACATGTTTACGGACTAATCATAAAAATCTAGATAGGTAACAATAGATTTTAATACGCTCAATAGATATTATTCTCTTAAATGTAAAAAATCTTTCTGATTCTACTCGTATCGCTATCCGACGACTAAATTACATAAAAAATGAAAAGAAAATTATAAAAATATGAGAAAGAGGCAAAGACTAAGGTTGCTTGTAATTAATTTCATTTTGATTGAATTTAGCAAACCTTTGAAAAGGGTGCACACAGACAGGCAGTACCTATAGACAGATACAGTTTCTAGCACGGAAAAACGAGACGAGAAGAAGGAAATGCCACAAATCTGGTCGACGCATGCCACTTTTAAGCTGTTGGCGGCTATTGTCTCTTAAATAGGAGGCTGATTCACATGACAAACTTATTTAGTACAGTACATTGTATCAAATATTTTTTCTTGTCAGCCAATGATTTATCAAGTGATATTGTAAATCTTAATTGCGTTCCTAAAGTGGTAAGGACATTCTAGTCTCTCATCTATCTCAGTTCCGTGGCTAGTAGCGATATTCATGTGTTTTAGGGGTCATTGTCACGTCTCCAAAGGGCACGCCATCACCTGTAGGCAGCTCAGTGAACGGAACGTTAAACACAAGCTTAACCAGCTTGAACACTGCACTGAAATTGAAGCCTTGGTGGACCCCTAGAATAATAGTGCCTCAACTCTCCAACCGATTTGATAGAACGTCACCTGTACTCAGTTTCTGTCTCATTTAATTGACACCTTCCTAACATCTGAGTATTCCAACATACTTATTTACGAGCTTGGTAATGATTACATTGTTGCATTTTTCAATAAGTTCTAAATCGGCATTTGTGGCCAATATAAGACATTCGATGGACATCTTAAATTGATAGTTAATTCTACGAGTAGGTACATGCAGAAGTATTCTGAAAAATTGTAAATGGCATAGCCTATAAAATAATTCAAAATTTTCATCCTTGTACATAGATAGATGAATATTCGTGAGTATTGAAACAAAAGAAGATATAAATGAGAAATAATCTAAAGCTACTTGATTATAAAATTAAGGACAGAAACTAGGTATATCTATAAATAATTCTCAAACACGCTACCATCTGCGCTGCTGAGGTACGAAAGTCAGACAACGCGAGCCGGCACGCAACAAATCCAAAATTGTTTTGGAAATTATTTTATACGACAGACATGAAACAGTAAAAAGTGGAAAAATGCGTTCGTCATCAAACCGTGAAAGGTATTCGACGACTAGCAACCTTCAAACTTTTATAATGTACATGTAATTTTCAGTGATAGAAGAGGAAAGAACGATAGAACTCTTTTTGCTTGGGATAGAGTTAACAATCTCGAAATTTCAACTAACCCCGTAGTTAAGGTTTCACTTAAATGAAATTTCTTTATTTTTTTCGCCAATGTTAAGAGTTTTCTTAGAATTGTAACTATGATAATAATATAGGGACAGATGATATTTACTAGAAGTGGACTCCACATAAATGACAGTTCGATATCTATAGGAAGGTGGAAATACAACAATACACAATCCTACAAACGCATATCCCATCCTGCAAGCTACAAAAACCCTTTAAACATTTCGCGGAAAAGCTGTTGAAACACTCTCAAATACTGACAATTAGTATATGGCGTAGTATTATCGGATATAATATTAAATCTTACTAATTAATAATGTCGCTTTGAATTCCCAGTAAATTATATAAAATGAAATTTCACATGAATGAAAATCCAAATATTGTATTGTCACCAACGTAATGACATGTTTACAATACAAATCATTTTAAGTCGACGTATTTGAATTGTTTGTTATGCTTTATTCGATTGGATTTTGGATTTCCACATGCATTGTGTACCGCTTGAAACTTGGTGTTTTCCAAGTTTTATTCTATTCTATGCTCTAACTTGAGGGTATCTGGTGTTGGTAAACTTCTACTAATGCCCCTACAAGGGTCTTTTCACATTCACACTAACATCAACAGAGTACATCCTGTCATATTATATTTATTTAAGTTTGTCCGTTTATTTAGATTTAAATAATTCTTCGAAGACAAGATTTAATTGTTATTTTCTGAATTTTATAATAATATTATATAAAATATGGGATTACAAAAGGACGGGATTAAAAAGTTGTAGCTACGAACACGCTTGCCAAAATATTTTTTATATAAATATTCTGTGTGCGTGCATACGATCATAGTGGTTGACGTCGATTGAACGCGGCGAGCCGCCTAAAGCCTTTTTGATTTACGTATGTTTTCGCATAGAACCCGCATTTCTTGTAAACGCAGATGTCTCGTACACAATAAATAATAATGTGTTGCCATGTAATACGATTTCGTTTTGTATAAGGTTATATTTCGTGTCTATATTGATGAATACCTCGTAACTCTACGAGACGATTTTTTGACTTATTTCTCTTTTTATTACATTACCAACTTTAAATGTTGACGAAAATTGGGGATGTTTTTTCAACAAAGTAAAAGACCGAATCAATTCATTTTTTGGTTTATTTTTGAAATTGCTGTAAACGATTGAAGTAAGAACACAACATCACAAAAGAACAGCACACAAGCTACAGAAATTAGTTGTTCCAATCTACATTGTAGCTCATATAATATTGAATATTTTTTCTTCAAGTAAAGCCGGAATGGGAATGGTCGTGATCCTCATAGTTTAATGTTCAAAATGTGCATTCTGTATGATGACAGCTAGTCTAATTCCGTAAATGCAAGATATTTCGCAATCATTTTAAGTTATCCACGTACAAATAATGAATAAATAATTTTTGAATAGTGCAATGTGTGGTATCACTCGGGATTAGCTTGTTGACATTCTGATGCTCGGAATTAGCAAGAGTTAGTAGAACTTTTACTTATTGAAATTGAATCTGGAGCCGCATATATTTTGACTATGTTACAGGGTTTTTGAAGTTGGAACTTCTCTTCTAGAGCTAATAAGTTAGTTAGTGCACGTTAGCGGTTAGTGGCTTAGCTTTACATAAGATCTGATAACTTTTTGATAGTGCGAGTCATAATTATGATTTCTTCTTGGCAACTGGATTGTTTGGTTGGACATAGTTACAAAGCACAATTTATTATTTAACTACTTAGGTTTTTTTTAGAAAATTATTGAGTATGAGAAAATTTAAATTGCTAAATCATAATGCAGATATTTATGTTAGTTGTTAATTAATAATGTTAGTTGACAAGAATCCTCAGACGGCTCGATTAATATTTATAAAGCTTTGACAACGGACCGAACTGAGTCGGGATCTTCATAAAATACGTCGGAACATATTTATTTGTACGTCGTTAGTAGGGAGACCGAACACAATGTTAATTGATGAAATATGCAAAACGCGAGCGTATTAGCGGTCCGATTTAAAAGCAACGGCGGATCCAGGGGGTGGGGTCATGGGGGTCATGACCCCCCCTGAGATGGTTCCAGGACGTAGGTGGGCCACTAATAGTAAGTAATAGTAAGAACATAATGATTTTTAAAGACAGTACAGTACTAATGTACATAAAGTAAATACCTACTTTTTACTTGTATCTATTGTTATCAAAATTATATTATAAGTTCTTGACTTGACTACGACTATGTGACCCCCACCCCCCCTGGCGCTAAAGCTGGATGTGACCTCCCCCTGGCGCCAAAGCTGGATCCGCCCTTGTTTAAAAGATACTGTGTGGCCAATCTTGGGTTGGGAGCTGGTAAGCGGGTATTGATGTACTGGCTTTGTCCGACTTTGCTCGTCTAGGTTAAGAACGAAAAATGTGTGCACTTGGGGAACAAGGTTTCTTAAGCTTCTGCTACAGTTTCACGTGCAATATAATAATTTGATATAGATATATCAGTTGTTGTGAATTAAAATAAATCTTAAAATAAATACCTTTGAAAGTTTATGTTATAGGTAATATTGTAATTACTTTAGGGATCTATATATGTGACTTAATGCAAAAATTAATGAACATAATTGAAAATATATAAAAACCTACTTTAAAAAATTACCATCGAGTGTATAATGATATTATTATACTTTACGTCATAACTGTCAAATTCATGTGCTTCTAAACGATTTTTAATACGATTCGATTTCGAATGTTTGCCGCGATTTTCCTACCAAAATCCATTAATATTTGACGAAGATATCACATAACATGACTTCCTCTTTTTTAAAAATCGAATACCTAAACAAAATTCGAATCGAACGTTATTTGAAAACGTAGCGAGTGTCTAACTTAACTAATCCTAGTAGCATAATAAATTTCACATAGAACAGTGACTTCGTTCAACTACCCGATGATAAATATTTACTTTGCGTGTAATACGATTTTATCTTTGGCTTTCAGCAGTACCGCTCCGACTTACTGTCATGGTAATAACAACCGCTCTGTGGTTAATCTTTCGTGAACCCCTCCGGGTCGTTTCATATAAATTAGGATGGCTAAAAATGCATCTATTACCATCATAATGCCGGCATTACTTGGTTTGTGTAAGCATTTATTTTCATACTTTGAGTTAATAACCTTGTGTGTGTTTAGTTTATTACTTGCCTAGTTTTATTTAGATGATTCAGTCACCTATGGAGCTAGACGGTTCATACGGCTATATATATAATCGTTCTAAGTCAATTATCCTTATTTTAAGTAATGTGAAACAATACTTACAGCTGTTTCTTTAACGTACAGACTTTTTTCATGATTTTATTAATTTAATTTTGTAAAAATTAGGTCACAGTGGTACTTTTAATAGTTCAGTTCATAGATTTGCCACGACATCAAACTTCTTGCTATCTGTTTCATACGATGTCATACCCTTCGACACACGAGAATTTTATTGAAAATTCTTCCTCTTTGAAGCAAACACTGAGTATGTCAAAGAGTGTATGAATATTAAATAGTCTGAGCTCATCAGATCAATTACCTCGTGACCGGCTTACCCCACGCAGATCCAATGTCCTATTTTAATACCGAAAAATTAGCACATTTTACAATTCGCTAGTTGCACCTTTTTTTATCTATGTCCCAAACAATTAATTAGTGTCTCATTATACCAAAAAAAGAAATTACAACATTTTTTCAAAACCCGAAAGTGTATTAAAATTTCATTTTAAAATTAGTCTGTATAAAAATCGGTAAAAACGCCATCCGCCATGTTTGTCGATGGGCGATCTGTGCTGAATTTTCAAATTAATTTTATTTGTTAATCTTGTGCTTTTATCTAATAATATCGCCAAAATACGTTTTCCTAAGCTTTCTAAAGGTAATATTAAGTAGACGCAAGTAGCCAATTGGATCCCATAGGTTGCACTGCTATCAGCAAAAATTCTAGCGCGATGCGAAGTTCGCCGGTTCAGCTAGTTTATTTTATTTCTTTAATCATCTAAACGTCTTTTATACAGCGAATGTTTTATGACGTAAACAGTGATCCCTCAAATGAAGCATGTTCTGTGGTAGTAAAGAAACAATTATTATGTTTTGCGCGAGATTGGTCCGGCCCGCGGTCGTGATTGTGTACCGCCCCCGGATTTTGGACGTAGCCCTAAGAATGCATAGACATTACAGCTTAAATTAATTAGAAAAAAACTCGTGCTTTATTTTTAACGTGGGTACCTAACCAAATAATCTCTTCTATTGTGTAGTAAATTGTCGTGTCTCGTCAGTAACTCCCACGTAATGGCTTGCCAACTTTTTTAAATTTATACGTTTATCGTAGCAGCTGGATTCTAAATAAAAGCTGCAATTTAATATTGGGCGTTAGTTTGAACCAAAGAGAACTAATTCACTATTATTTCAGTGGTAATTTACTAAACATATTTTACAAGCGACTTTCAAGCTAGCGATAAAGCATCAACTGTAAAATAATTGCTTGAAAATAGAAAATACTTTTAAAATCCTACGTTTACTGATAAATAAATGCAGCATGACATGAAATGGTTGGCTAGGCCGAAATATTTAAGTCCTAACCGTAAAAATTTAAGTAATTATGCCCTCAATATTTGTTTCATGTCCTTTCTGAATGTTCATAGCATCCGTCAGTTGGTACCGAATTGACTGGACAGTGTGATTAAAACACGCCTCTGAAACGGCAAGTGCAGATGTTGTTAATAGACTTTACAGTGCTTACATTGTTTTCATTGAAAGAAAGAATTAACATGTTTTACTCATATTGTTACATTTTACGAGTTCTACTAGATAGATACCTATATTATATTACTAGCTGACCCAGCAGAAGTTGTTTTGCCATATTAAATTATTTCTATGGAAAAATAAACATGAATCTTAGGGGTGGACATTGGACTACCCCTAACATTTAGGGGAATGAAAAACAGATGTTGGCCGATTCTCAGACCTACTCAATATGCTCACAAAATTTCATGAGAATCGGTCAAGCCGTTTCGGAGGAG
>DWBH01000493.1:0-12187 GCA_018230765.1 Ernsta delagoae
AAAACACTGTTTTATTTCGATTGGACTTCACATCTCTCTAGTGTTTTTGATTTGTTTAATTATTCCGTAGATAATTGATGGAATCCCTTCTTTTCAAGTAATAATTACTTTACAGCTACAGCAATAGTTACATATTTTGTAAGTAATCGCTTGCAAAAGCAAGAACGGAAACATTATTTCTTTTGTTATGTTCAATTTGTCAATCAAATTAACCCATTTCAAAGGCTTTTACCTTTAATACTCTAATATAGATACATTAAATCTTATCTTGTATCTCTATCAAATAAAAGCATACTTTACAACCGCTAATAAAAGAAATCGTTAGCAGATATGCTCCATTTTATTAAAGGCACAACATGGTCTATATCACAATGTCTTAAGGTCTAATTTGCGTTAAATTCAGAGTCACGATAATTTGAGACATCGGTAATTGTATCGGAGGCCTAAAATTCGATTTGTTCCTTTAATCGATTACTTACAACCTCAATTGAAGTTAAAATATCACTTTGTAATGGCTTTGTCCCATGATCCGCTATTTTATGCACCGTGGGACTAGTCTTTGAAGCTCGGACATACCACTCTTTCATTCAAACTATCTTTGACTTCTCCGAAGTTGCTGAGAGTATCACCGTGAGTTCGTACAAAGGCATTATTCTCACCTCTTAATTCAGTATTGTTTCAATTTAGAAAAAATCTTAAGATAATATTAATTGTCATATGCCAACATACAAAGTAGGAGAGATTGTACCTCAATTTATAGTCGTGTCCAACACAGATAAAGTCGCGGAGAACAAGAAGTCAGTGTGGAAGTACCTATACATATAAAAGTATCATTGGAAAATGCGATAATTGTATTTCAAGTTACTAGAAAGTATGATGCATTGTTTGTTTTATTATAACACAATCAAATCCACACACTGAACGCGAGACATAGATTTCTATAAGTATAAAGTAAAACCTTGTAAAAACGGGAATGATCTCATAAATAATATTATGTTTATGTAACCACAAATAGTTCTTTCATATTCTAAATATCTTTGCGCCATATAATGTATTTTAATACCATAGACAATAAAAATAAATTCACAGATAAGAGTGCAGATTTAAATAGACCTAGACCTACTTGAATCTAGATTTCACTTATTGAATACGCTAGATTGTTCTATAACTACAATTGATTCTGGCCTCATGGGGTATAGAAACAATATTGTAATAGTGTTTCAAGTGTAAAAGAAAAATACCTAAACAATTTTTCATTTTAATCCATACAATCCCGGATATGCGTATTGTGTTTAAAAATAATGCGGTTTTCGAATTTAGAATGTGATACAAATTCGGTATGCGTTTGTTTACATTATTCAAACCTGTTTTATGTTATTTTGCTGGTATTACGAAATATTCCGGCGAATTAAAACAATTTTCTGTACACGCTTTGTATCTGTCAACGGCGCAAGCTTCATCGCTTCCGAGAGATATTATAGCCGCTAGTGCTACGTAATAAGGTTGAGGTTGTTTTTGTATTTTTATTATTTATTAGTTAAAATTTTTTATTTCACACTAGGTCTGCGAAGCATGACTTTGCTTCCATGTTTATGTTCCGGTTATGAGTACTAAGCGATGCGGCTTGACACAGCGGTCTGCGGCTGCGGTAGTTGCGGCTGTTGCAGCTGTTGAATTTTTGTTTCCTTTTTAAAGGAAAAAGGTTAACAATAGTTACATTGTTTAGAAATATTGAACGTTTGAAATTATTAGGAACGCTTTACCTATAAAAGTGTTAATTGCAAAATGTGGAAGATAATCTGTAAGCAGGCAAATACCTACGTAGATGGTTTAAAATAGTACCATTGTCTTAGAATAGAATAAACCAACACTGTATTGTATTTATAAGTTAAACATTTATACGTTTTATTTTTAGATAATAATTCAAGTTATGAGTATTTCGCACCTTACTCGAAAGCGAATGAATTCTGTTTTTAGATGTATCAGTTTTCAGTCACAACAGTTCATAGACCAGAAGCTATTATTAACATGTGACTATTATTTGTTACAGATTGTGAGACCGCGCCCGCAAACCAATCTATTGTGGCTTGGCGTAAATCGAGACACTGTGTCGCAAGTCCTGGCCTGGTGCAATACTGATCCGCCAAGCCGTTATCATGTATTTGATGACGTGTGGTAACCATCGATCAACGACAACCGAACGAACTGATCGTCCAAGCTAAGTTCCAAATTCAAAATCTCCGAAACTGTGTCCACTAATTTATGACAAAGTGAAAAAAACTATTATTACAGTGAAAAAGTTAACATGTCAGTTCGTCCGCTCGTTCGGTACGCGAACTGACAGTGTGTAACGAGTCCCTCGTTGGGCGCCAGTTAGACAGCAAGTACCGCGTTGGGCGCCAAACCAAGTGTAGTGTGGGAGTGCTAGTCGTGGTGCGTGGTATGCGCGTGGGTTGAGCAGTGACGGCGGCGGCGCGGCTGCCATGGGCGCGGCGCGCCATGCGCGTCACGCTGCGCCTGCTGCTAGCGGCGCTGGCGGTGGCCTCGTGCGCCGCGGCCCCCGCCCCCGAGCCGCGCGCGCAGCGCTCCGCCAACCTCAGCCACATCACCGGCACCTCACGCACGATACAGATGTTCCTCAAGAACCGCTATCTCCAGCTGCTGCCCGATGGCACCGTCAACGGCACCATAGACGGCACCAGCGTTTACAGTGAGTACTTAGACTAAGTACTAACTAATAAAGTCAAACTAATACTAAGTAACGTAGTATTAGTTTTGTTTATCTTATCTGTTGTCCAGTCTAATTGCACTACATTTTTAAAAACTTTGATTTCAATTGCCATATATATGTCACCATGTTACTACGTTTGTTCGCCTTCGGATGGAATCTTGCTATACAATTTTGAAGATGATCCTCAATCAATTTAGCTGAAATTTTTATATCATCTACTATCACATACCTATTTATTTTCCCGCCAATATATTCTTACGCCAAGTACCTACTGATATAGGAAATACTGCTTTTTATCTGTTCTTGACTAAGTTATAGTTAACTTAACTTAGACTTTAATATCTAATTCCACATGAACTTAATGAAAATTTTAGCTTACCTACATTACTGTCTAAGCAGTTAGCAGTAAAATACAAAATGGCCAAGGATATATTGCACTGCGATCTGCGATATTTATGCTCAATAATTAATTTGTCTAGTCACTAGTCCATAATAGATTATATAATGTTAACTCGAAATTGCAATCATCACACAGGTAGGTGATAAATTTACAACAAATGCTGTTCCATGCATAATTAAACGGAGTGTTTTGTATGTTTAAATATTAATGGCCACCAGACGTCGCCTAGACGATATTTGATAATGTCTTATACGCGATTCACACGCGTACAATAAATAATTAAGTTTAACTTAAAATACCAAACTTACTGCTTTATTTAATTAGTGTGACCATACCCTGATAACTGTTTCTTCTCTGTGTGAGAATACCTACCATGTTAAGGAGTGACATAAATCAACAACGGTATATCTTTTCACGTTTAAATAACTATTGCGTTTGACACCTAAATGAGCCATTAATAAGCACGTGTTATCCTAGTAGATAATTACATTTCCGAGCATAATGCCCCTACTGTCATATTAAAATGACTCCATTGTGGCTGCCATTCTGGCTTCGGGAGGATTTTCAGCCTTATGCCGCAAAGAATAAAGATTATGTGATTGGAAGTTTGGATTATTATATCATTCGGAACGCCTCAAGCGGTCATTGAGGTGGTCTTCGCTTGATTGTGATCGTAAAAGTTTATAAATTACTTAGGCAGTGGCTCTTAACCTTTGAATAGCGGTTCATGTATTTTTTTGCGTTTACTAAATACCTATAGATTTTTTTGAGATAGGAAAAAAATATCGGGGATGACAAAGATTTTTAGGATATAAATAAACAAATATCGTAGGTAGGTACGTATTATGCTTATTTATATATTTTTAATCTATATGCAATTACTAGAGATACTACCTTCTTAAAATTAGATTTAAGAGCCCATATCAGTATTCGATTTATTTCAAGTATTTTTAAAGGTATGCTGACGTAAAATAATAAAAATAAAAATAAAAAACTTTTTTCCACACCATTACGATACGGACAAGTGTCGATAAATCTATAGTGATATTCCACTAAAATCTTAAATTAAAAGTGATGTTTCCAGTTTTTTGTGGTGTCCGGTGAGAAGCTAAAATGCTTTATATGTTATCATTTAATTCTTAAACATTTTTTTATCTATGCTACTCACTTACTACCGTCTTTCCTTTACATTTATAATTATGAATTTATTGTATCTAAATATTTCACATATTATGTTACTACTTATTTTTATATGATAATATTTTCTTAATTAAGAAACTAATTGGTCTAGGTTGTTCTAGATTTGTTTGATTCCCGGTGGGCTAGAAATTAGATCGAGATAGAGATAGAAATAGATGAAAGTTAATTATTATGTTTTAACATTTTTTAGCGTTTTTTTAGGTTTCTTATACGCGTCTTACAGGCT
This sequence comes from Ernsta delagoae, assembly GCA_018230765.1. NCBI lineage: Eukaryota > Metazoa > Arthropoda > Insecta > Lepidoptera > Hesperiidae > Ernsta > Ernsta delagoae. The sequence goes on from DWBH01000493.1 coordinate 4,558, forward strand.
ACTTAAAAATATGAAATTATTTCTCAGATCTTTCTGCTTCATAAGGCGACATACTCGTAAACTTTCGAATTTGATTGCACGGTGGCGATACCACTGGAAATTTGGCCATGTTGTTCCTCAAAGGGTTATATTACCTACTTTATGTTTGGTATAATCGCTTTCTGGAATATGTTTCAACTTGCGTTTTGTCTCTGTGGGAGGTTCTTTTAAAATAGGTAACAGTATTTTACCTGTACTGTATAGTAAATTAGGAAGTTATCATAAACATACCAGACGGGAAACATACCAAAGATGGTTGAATTATTTTAATTTCAATAACATTGTCGTTGTTATAGTAGGTATATACTTAATTAATCATCTCTTTCTCGAGTAAGTACTTCACAACATGTCTTGACACTTGTACAACTAGATACGGAAAGTCAGCAGGTAATTAATTTTTGTTTATGTACCCACTTAAAAATATAGTAAATTTTTGATCACGTTACCCATGTTAATTTAGAAGTACTGTACAAATTACACTCTCTGTACGAACTACATACTAATTAGTAACGAAGAATTCTCGAGTTTTTCATCAAACAAAACCATTGCAGCACAAAAATATCTGGTTTCCGTGAAAGATGTGGATTTATTTAAAAAATCGTTGCTTTCCGCACTTCCCCGTAGTAATTTCCACAGATTGCACCCGTTATGAGGACCAACTTAACAAACTTACGTTTGTAGTTACAATAATTTGGGACGTGCCAAATTCAGCTCAATATCCTTTAAATGCGTATAATGGATCTGTGGTGTTTGGTTGTTCGACTGCAAACATAAGATTGTGGCCCTCAAACATTGCCTTGTAGGTGCTCTGATTATATCAATTACAGGCTGCGAAATCGATTTGCCGCCAGCTTTCGTACAATTGTCTTTGTGACCTTAATGAAAGAATTTTTTTATTTCATTTAAATATATATGACGCTGGCTATTCGTATTTAAAGAGTCCGATTATGGAACGATTTTTTTTAAATCAATCGTTTCAGATTAGTCGAAACGATGCGATGTATCGATTCTGATTGTGCATATTGCTCATTGATGAAAAGAAAACTACTTACTTATTTTATCGGCAATCGCAACTAAATTCAATCTTACACCTACAACTAGAAAATTTGTGCCTTAATTTTCTCGTGCATTTACGATGAAATTATTCTGGCGCTTGAGTATAAAGAGTATTTAGTATGAGATTCTGTTCTATCGCTGTATTGTGTGTGACAGCGGTGTGTTGCCCGCTAAAACATCAAACCAGCAGCCACTTTACACACGCATGCTACTATGTTTCCATCGCCAATCGATTCCTAGACATAAATATTGGCTAGAAAAACATAAACGGGCTTGTAACAATAAATAGCGTGCGGGATTTTGGCATGACTTGGCTTATGTAAAGTTCTCACCAGATGTTGAGGTGTATTGACCTGGATGAAGGCTGGATGACGTGACACTTGATCAAGTTCGCCATATGGGAACATAGGTTGATAGAGGCGGAAGTTACAAGTTTTTTGCTGAAAATGTGTCTTTGATAGATGCGTGAAATGTGGAAGGTGTGTGGAATATACAAAAGCATAGTAACGAAATTAAAAAGTAAAGTTTCGTTTATCTTAAAAATAAAATGGAACATTAAATACCATGTTTGAAAAAAAAAACAAATGAGAGATAAAGAATATTAGATTAGACATTAAGATATTTACCTATAGGGATAATCTAAAAAAAGAATTGGAGTAGAAAATCCAACAACATTTAAGAGAAAACTGCTTAGGCGTGTTATATAAGTCAGCATAACGTATTTATTGGCAATATAATAAATGGTAACTAGTACGTAAATTTATGGTAGTTGTCCTAACCGCAAAGCTGGATTGAGTTTACAAATATGTAAATCGATCGACATAGAAACAGACGTCCATGCCTGTCTTGTCCCAGTTTAATATAACAATATAGACCAGAATTGACTGCTTCTAATTCTTTATGATCTACAAAATCAGATCAGCGAAACCTACGCTGAACTGTCAGAATGTTTAACATGGGAAACGGAGCAACAGGAGTCTTCAAAGACTAGCTACAATGGAAACTAAGAACTTTTGGTGAGATAATTCAAAATATTAGTATTTATGAATAGTAGAATTAATTGACGTAATGACTAATGTTGAGTTCAACATTAATAATGGGATGTACGTAAGGTATCTTGATGTGTGAACAAAACAGAGGGTACGATAAGCCGTCGGTACCAGTAGTAAAACTTAATTAAAGATCCTGTGGGCGATTTCAGAATGTCCGAAATACCTTGACCACTAACCCATATTCACCCATACGCATTGGGACAGCATGATGAAGTATGCTCCAAGCTTTCCTCATTGGTGGTGAAGATCCGACCAGCATACAAAGCCCAGATGTAGGTCATAAAAAGCGTTGCGGACAATCTAATTAAATAGAAACGTTCTCTTCCAAATTGAGTTTCACAACTTCATCGAGATAGGTGTTTACATTTCACAGAATCTCTATACAGAATACAAGGAGCCCGAACCGTCTTCGCAGTGTACATCCTACACAGATTGAAGATTAACACCATAAATAGCAATCGTGGCTCCCATCGCTGACGATGACGGATTTATTGAAGCCACTGAGTGTATAAATTCAGTGATGGCGCTCCCAGATGCTTCGTGGCCGATATGTGATTCAAGATATGTTTGGATACTTTGAATATGGCGAAAGAATGGGTTTTAAAACAATAAACATGTAGACATCGGCTCAAGGATCTAAAGCTCTTTACGCATATTCCGTGTTTTAAAATGAAACTGACGTCCTAAGCAATTGATAAATGAATATAGATGTCAGCGTACTAAAACTATAAAATCTCCTTGACTGTACGAAATGGTGTTCTTTTACATTTATCTGGTTAATTTGCTACGTGATCTTCTCGAATATATTTGTGGCAAGGATTATGCATAAGCTACATAATGTTATTTTTGTACAGTAGCAGAATTCTTCAATACTCGTGCATTTATAATACATCTAACAAAAAGCATGGGTGAAGGAATTCCATCAGATACTAAGTGGCTACCACAAACATACCGAGGAAGATATTCATTTATCTCGAAAACCAACGATAATATGTTATCGATCTTAAAGTCCTTTATTTAAAGATCTTTTATTGCTAACACTATTGTTTTGAGGAACAATTTACTGTTCATTTTTTAAGTATTCAATTTCAAGTGTACCAAAAATGTAATTCACTTGATAAAATTATCTGTTTTCGCTTTGATTTTGGTCACAACAATTCCAAAATTATTTTTCAAAACACTTTTTCAATAAAGCATATTATAAACTACAAATCCTGCTGCAATTCATACGTCAACTGCAATATCTTTTACTTTGCTTGTCTTTTCTTCATCCTTCATTCAAGCCGTTGACAAAAACGTCAGTGAATCTGATTAGCGGTACCATTACGTTGTTCTGAGTCAAATTGGGACCTCGTTAACTCAAGTTCAAAATACTACACTTGGGTCCGGTTTGTGGTGTTACTGGTATTGTGAAATGGTTTCGTTTCTGTACTTTTCCTATCAGTGTTTTTGTCGCGTTTCCTAATAAACATTTTGTTGTTTTTGGCTTATGACGTTGTTTTACTTGTAATAGATGCTGTTTTTTTTTATTGCGTTTTGTGTTTATACTTTTGACAGTTAAAATGTAATTTTAATCTAAAATGTAAAGGTTTATACCAGTTATGTATAGATAATAGGTTTAAACTTTTACAATTTAGATCATTACACATTATAATTTGTATCTACTTATTTAATGAAAGGGTTAACAAATGGCATCGATAAAATTATGATAGCTTTTCGTAAAACTGCCGCTAAATCTTTCAAACAAGTTTCTTACAAAGTTAAGAAACAACCTTCCTTACAGCGACCAACATGTTTTTGCTTATGAGCATGCTTCATTATTGGACATGTGTTTTCTTAACTTGTAGAAAGATAACATTTAATGTTATTAATTTCCAAGTTTTTCAAAGATAACTGCAAAAGTTTATGACTGATGATGAGATACCTTTGGCTAGAGTTCATATTTAAAAGATGGAAATCGCTCAAATCATTACGTGAAACGACTTTTGAAACTGATTGATTAAATAATGATAATGGGACATTAAAAAAAAAAAAAAATGGGATAAAATAAAGAGTTATTTCGCAATAACTCGCTTTATTTGGCATCCTATGCATACGTAAATAGTACCAGCATTTATAAAAAACAAAATCTGCAAGTTCTAAGCGATGACATAATTGTCGGATAGGTAGACTAGTTTGTCAAGTAAAAAGGTATAATAAAGCATCAGTAGCTGTGAGTCAAACAATAAATTTTGCAATGTTAAACAGTGCTTGATACAGGATGATTTTAGTATCGAATGACTTTGCAGTTGTCGTTTGAATCAAAAATGTTTAAATCAAAAAATATGACGTGAAAATAAGGACATATATGACAATAAATAACTTTTACACGCAGACTTCAAAGATATAGCTATCAGATATAACAATCATGAAAATAAAATTAAAATTGACATAGAGCAGTGTTGGCTTATTTAAATTTTTCGTCTCTTATGTCAATTAACCTGTTAAACCTTGATAATTTTAGCACCCTCTACAGCCATGCGCCGGCGCATCGAAGACAGGTAGATTGATAGCAACTCTGACTTAATATAGCAATTTACACCTGTTCCGTTGGTACGACTTCCTTTTAACAGCTTTATTACGTCAAATTGTACAGCGCGAACCGATGATTGGTCCTGTGATATTATACGGTAATTTGAATATTTGAAATTGGAATTTAAATAACGTTGGCCGTAAAAGTATGAAATAAAATTCAGCCACAAACCACAAATTATAGAATATTGTTGCATTGATTCGAATTCTTGACGATATTCGCCGTTAACTTTTAATATTTTTCATTTTGTTTGACTTTGTTTTATCAAAGAGCTTTAAGAACCTTTGCTTTATAAAATAAACTCATAATGAAAGCCCTCTTCAAGTTAATATCGTTTTTAGTTATATAGTTCTTAGTAAAAACATATTTAAACTCGTTTTTTAATCAGCTCTTTTAAGATTAACATCAATCTCAGATTCAAATCTTTTGCGGGAGCAGTTTCAATAGATATAAATTTTGACTAATTTGTTTTTTATTTCTTATTTCTGTCGTCCCTTATTGAGTTACCTACTAAACCTGAAACAAGGCTACAAGTGGAATAAACTGGCCCTCGTTGAACTTCGATACGCACGTTACTTTTCAAACTAGTTATGCTCGCAATTTCGTTCGGCTGCCTGTCATCAATTTTTACTACACGCTGTCTCCAATACAACCGTTATAGAGAGCAAAATTTATGTGAATTTCTCATTTTTCATTTAAAATAACTCAAACATTTCACCTTCCTTTAATTTGTCATCTCCAAAACTGCTTCAATATCAATATCAATTTCCTAAACCACAGAGATGCTGTGATTAAATCTAAAATAAACACGCCCAGTTTATTATAAAATACAAAATACAGATAGTTAAAAACAAAAATATTGATTCTGTAAATACAGTCAATGTGAAGTGTGTACGGTGTATGTATACAAGCGCAAACAGCAGAGAAAAGAACATGAAGAATGAGAGAAGAGACGAAGCTGCAACCGTAAAAGAAACATTACTTAAGATTACAAATGAAACAATCATTAAACTTTTAATTCTATCTGTCAATGTTGGTTAACTGGCTACTTACTCAGCATACTTTCCAGTCAGAAGGACACCCATGATTGATGTTGGTTTCGAAGTCGGTGATGATTTAAATGTAAATAGACTCTCTATATTGAAACGTTGAGATTATTAATTTACTTGTAACAGTCAATTTATTTATTAACATGTCAAAATAATATTTACAATTAGAATCAATGTAGTTTAGTCAACGAATGACGCAGGTTTTGGAGGATTCGGTTCCTTTTTTAAATCAATTTAATCAAAATTAATCCAATAAAAATGAAATTTTATCGGAGAAATATCAAAAAAATATTTCAATCGAATAAAAAGGATAACGAATGAAAGGAATGAATTTATAAAACTCAACACGGTTGCATGAGGCAATGCGGCAACAGATATCCATTTAACGATTAGTATCGATTCAAAGACGGTTTCGTACGAACTTGTCACTTAACAAGATCATTATGGTGTGCTTATGCGAAATTTACAAATTTTAATTTTAAATTCTGATTGGTCGTGCGACACTTTGCATTCGTGTTATGCCAATTTGATTTGAATTTTATCAGTTAATGATAACTTCTGACACTTTTGAAACGCTTTTGACTTAAATATGCTTTTAATAGTTCGTTTTCAACATAGTTAAACATACAGCACTTATGTATGTTCGATAAATTACTAATATTGATAGGAAAACAAAAAGAAAGCTTTCCTTGAAGCAATTATAAAACCAAATCAAGAAAAACGTTGTTACTCTGGTCAGTCATACTTCGTCTTAGAACAAACCGTATGAATTTCCAACTTTATAGAGGTAACTTTGAGATAGGCATCGATGTAATAAAACGTCATAACATCTGGCCTGTCACTGTCCATCACTCATATTTACCGTTATAACTGAGCATTGTGTGCCCTAGTACAATTAGGGTTGATCAAGGGTCTGGTTTGGACCCATACTTTTGTCTAACTACAAGCTAATGTTCCTATGAAACTGATTGGTAAATTGTGTCAAGGAAATTATTTACTTAACTTTTATGGATTTGTCGATGAGATAATTATTTTAAATAACTAGCTAGCACTGAATGAAATTGTTAATGAATGTTAATAGAACAATGATTTTAAATTTATTCAAAGATATACTAAAGTTATTGAGTAAGGATCAAATTAGCCACAAAGTAATTGTATTGTCTGATTAAACAAATAATATAGTGGGTATCATCGTGCACTACTTTGATAAAGAATTAGAATACTTGAGCTAAATACATTGATACTGCGCCAAAAGTATGATAAGACAAAAGTTTCGTTGCATTCAAAACATAGTGAGCAATTGCTGCGGTCGAAATAAATTTGGAATTTCTCACAAAAACTGTTTACAAAGAAGCGGCGAACCGAACAACAGTATCGGCTTCTTACGAGTATTTTATAATGGAATAAAAAACAAACATCTGTTCTTTACAAACAGATTAAGATGTCGAAAGTCATATTTTTCTGGCTGCATAATTGTGATGTCACGAAGATGTTTCGAAGAGAATTAAACTTTACCCGCGTTGCAATAGACGTTATATTCATCAGGCAAAAGACTGGTGATTTGCGAATTATCGTTGCACTCAGGAACATTAATCATAACGTCACTACTGGGTTTAATTGAATGAAACTGATTATTCTGTAGGTAGTGTTTGTGGTAGGTTATCTACTGTTTTGTATTTGGGTTGAACGATCGGATCCAGTGATATAGTTGCAGTTCTTGTAAGTGATCGCTGTTGATCGCTTGTCGGAGATTCTATCTGAGCGATGGATTGAAAAATACGCTGTCTCATTGTTTGATTGTATTGGCACAGAGTTGGACTAAGGGCCGTGGTGTAGGGGCTTGTACATATTTGCGTTTAAGA
>DWBH01000494.1:0-12182 GCA_018230765.1 Ernsta delagoae
GACTTATAACTATTACAGTACAGGGTATAGAAACAGCCCGGCAGAGTCGATTCAATCCCAAGCAGCCTTATCACTACCATAAAACAAGCTTTATCAGCTTACTTTGGGATCAGATAGCCTTGTGTATCTTGAGTGCGACTGTAACTGAAAACGCGCACTTGAGATAACTCTCAACCATAGGTTCCGTTAATTAATCTATGTGAAACTGATCTATGTGAACACATAGATTTCGTGATGACATAGCATTAACTAACGACAATCAATCATCACTAATATTATTCGCCATGTCCCTCTATTTATGTTCTATCGACAATGGAAATTATTTATGGGTTTGCCTAGCCATAACTGTGTGAATATTAATATACCATTAATATTGATCGCGCTGGTAGCGTAGTGGATAGGATTAGTTACTTATTCGAGAGGAATGGGTTCAATTTCTAATCTTAGATTCTTAGACAGATCTTAAGCCCGTATTAATTAATGGAACTTAAGCTTGAGAAACATCTTAAGACCATCTTAAGTACGGGTTTTTCATAGTTACTTTTTCACTCAAGACACGGTCCTTAAGCATCTTCCCAATATTAAATTCATAAGTAAGTATGTAGAATTTAATACTTACAATAAAATCAGAATAAATATTTTTTATATCTTTGGTAGGTAATACCTAGAAGATTAATTAATTTTATCTGCATATCTGCGATAGATGTGAAGAAAATTTGAAAAAAGGGAAATTAACATTATACCGATTGTTGCATTCAAAAGGTAAGAAAATAAATATGTACATCAAGTTTAAACTACTTTTGAAATACCCTCCAAAATCCTGAATATATCCCGCTTATTAATAAACGTGGACTAATAGGTAGATAAGACACTAGTCAGGGTTTAAAAATAATGCTGTCACATTTAGTATCGTAATGAAAGATTATACCTATACTTATTATAAACATCAGTAGGTATTAAACAGAGTCTAAATTTATATGTATGTATAAGTTTTAAACGAATACAGCTTCAAGGTGATATAACAATAGATACTATTTATACAAAATTGTAGCTACACAAGATATATGTATACACGTTTTTGGAAAGATTAATTAAGATTATGTATTAGGTAAGTGTTATACTAATAGCAACAAACAAACGATTTCTTGAAGACCTTACTATTTGTTTAGTAATTTTGTTGATGTGACCTTATCGTCTTGAAATGGATTATTTGATTTTCTAAAAAAACATTTATTTATTCCCACCACTGTCTCGTCCTAATACCGCTGGTGCGTCAAACATAAAAATAAAAAATGTGGCATGCCTGTAATGAGGAATGATAATAATATAAAAATTAAATAAAAAAAATAGTTTGAAAATTTAAATGAAGAACGGAATGGGCGTTGGTGCGGTTCTATTGCATACGAGTATCACTCATTTATACTTAAGTCTGTTTTACAAAAATTTAAATAACCCTGGAAATATCAGTGAGACAAGGGTCTGAGGCTGGTGTCAGCGGGAATCGCCATTAAAAAGGATGACACGACGTGCTTGGTTTAATATAAAACGATTTGGGGGTCCCACAGACCCCTTCAATCCTTTATATCCGGCTCGAAAGACCATATCCTACTTGATGTGCCGCTTTAAATTTTACATACTGTTTCGAGTGTGGATGGAGATTTTTGGTAACTAAAATCTAAAATTAAAATTTCAAATAAAGAATCTTCTATACAAACAATAAATTATATTTGAATAATAAACTGATTACTATCTTATGATGATCGATTTTGGGGTCTTACAGACCCCTTTAATTATTTATATCCGGCTCGAAGTATTAAATTTTTCTTAATATTTCCTGCTTGAAAAAACTGTTTATTCAATTAATTGAATTATTTTTATTAATATTCATGTTTTGAGTCTGAACGGAAAACTTCGTTATTTCGCGTATAATCTTGACGTGGAATAACGACGTTATGTTCCAAATAAAAAATATCATACATACACATATCTACATGCAATCATGATAAATACATATTGATAATTAAGGTATATACTTGATAAATGCACTTTAAAAAATACGGCTAATCCCTTTAGGCACTTTTTTTTCTATAAACTGAGGGAAAAAGCCCACGGAAAGTCGGCACTAATTTAGAGCAGAATAAAAATGATGTAACTGTCAGTTTCTATACAAATCATCTAACTTTTAACCAATAGTTGGCACGGAATCAATAAGCCAACAAAAAGCCCTCGTTATGACGTGGCCATCAGTCATGCAGGGTGATTTACAGGACACGCATCATCCCCGCTCCCGGGGGATGACGCGGGGATTTGTCAGGGCGGATCCTCGTGACTAATGCGATACGATGTACGGCTTCCAGGCTTCAGGGTTTGCTGTTTCTGAACGATTTGGTGTATGTAATGTAACTATTGTGCCTATGTGACGTTATTTCTCTGAATAATTCACAGTATTTAAAAAATATTTCTCGACATCTCAGACAGCTATCTGATCACAAAGTAAGCAAAAATGATAATATATTGTTATGGTTATGGTAAATATATATATATGTTACACCCAGACACAGAATAAATAGTTATTCATATTTATCACAAAAACATTGGTCCAGGCGGGTATCGAACCCAAGACCGTTGAGTTTTGCAGTCACCCTGACTGCAAAACTCAACGGTTACACAACGCTTACAACAATAATAATACAACAGTATTTAATAACAATGCCTCAGTAAGCACAATTCATGTTCAATTTGTTTCTTACTTAAAACTTGAAGCGCTTTAAAACTGAACTTTTAAGGTCGCGTCACGGCAATAACGTCACGAAAGCGTCATGACACTTATGACATAATGTTCTATGGAAGAAATAGGAAACTTTTTCCCAACTGTCCCCCATTGACGTCATGTTCCATGGAACAAATGGGAATTACCCTCGCAATTTTATCTTTTTTGCAGTTTTTAATTTTTGTTTTGAACTAATTGTTTGAATAGAAAATTTTACAAATTTTAATTCTGAGCATCTTAGCACAGATATTTAATTTCTGAATAATATGTTTATGAAATATTACAAACTGAATACCTAGAGTAAACATATATTTATTCTCGATTCTTTTATATAACGTGACATTTTTTCTTAATAATCACAAACATAAAATCGATCTCTATATACCCATATTTGTGCAAATAAATGATTTTGAGTTTGATAATGTTCTAATGTTGCATACTTAAAGTTAGTATTACGGAACCCGTCGTGCGCCTAACTCGCACTTGGCCGGTTTTATTTATAATGGAGCGCAATACTAAATATATGAATACTTAATAATAATGGCAACACAACTCTCACGATGGCGTGTTCGTTGTTAAATCCCGCAGTACATTTATACAGAGTTAGTTCAGTAATTAATGCATTGATCGTGACCCGATTGCTATCCGATAAGTGTGTTTAATGCTACACAAAATACAATTAAGTACTACAGCACAATAACCTCTGATTTACGAAAGGAATATTATATATTGCTTAAACATGAGCTAAAATATTACTATCAGAGGCCTTACTGCGTTTTAAAAACCATCATGTAAACTATGATGGTTTGCTTCAAAATTGAAAAAACGTCACTTTAATTCGTACTTTATAGGTTAAGGATTATTTTTTCTTGCGATAAAAATAATGATTGACTTGTCTATACACAGCCATAAGAGTACCAGGATAGAAATCATGATAGGTAATTATTTATCAATAGAAACCGGTCTATAGCACCTATAGTCCGTTATAAGTACGGTTTCCACAGAAATTTTAGCTTCTAAATAGCGATAAGGTCACAAAACTTTTTAATAAAACAGCATCACAATTTATACTATTTTTAAGTGGTCATGGTACGAAATTTTAAGGTAAGATTGTGTCTAATAAATACTGGCTTAAGAAATGAGAGGGCCGCAGGTGACATAGAATGATAACGTCACTAAGTAATAATGTGTTTGAAGCATTAGAGGCATTTTCTTCCGCGCAGCTTTTTCTTCTTTCTTCTTATCTTTGACGTATTAGCAACTGGATTGCACGTAAATCACACATTTGCGCATAAAATTACATAGGTAGCGGCACATAAATTATTAATTATGTGCATTGACATTAAACAAATTCTTGCACAAGTGAATCTAACTTGAAATTTGTGTCTTAATACATTATTATAACAAGTTTACTCTGAAACGGACGACACGAGGGATTCTAGTTGGTACAGGACCAGGAGTGTGAAGCGTTATTTAGGTAGGTACAGCAAATTAATGTTCCAAGATAATTATTTCTTACGTTTTGTACCTCCTCAATTCTTTTAATAGGTGCAATTTGTGTTTGTTAAAGTTTTGAAGTTAGTAACGCTTGTCACTATTCAAACTAAAGTTACTTCCGTGAGAAGATCACCATCGGTTACCTTGAATAAATAAAATTAATCGCCGTGTTATTAATGAAATTACAGTAAGACAAAACATAGTCCTTTTCGCTCAAATGTGAATGAAATAAGTGGGTTTGAATTATTTTTATAATCCAAGGTTAAACTAACGGGACGTATTCGATGTTAAAATTATGTTCTGACTCATAATTTAATCATAACAGTGTATAATTTTGTAGACGGAAGTTGGACGGACTTAGTGCTATTCTTGGTCCTATAATTATGATACCTTTTACAGCTCATTATTGCCGTAAATTATGTTGTATTTACTTCCTTCTTTCTTTCTTTCTTACATTATTTTTTGTGCTTTCTTTTTTTTAATTTTACAATTATTACAGTAATGTTGGTAATACAAACATTTTTTCAATACACGATAAACGCGGGACTGAATTGGCTAATTCTTGCCAAACTGCAACATTATCTATTCATCCATCAGCCTTTTGTTGTCCTTTGCTGAACAAAGGCCTCACTACGATAGCACCACTATCCTTTTGTAAACCCAGTGGTTACCCGCTGTCTTCCTCAGGTCATCAGTCCATCTGGTCGGTGTAGGTTTAGTCCCTCTCCCTTTAAGGACATTTCTTTCCCAGCAGTTGTCAGTCCTCCGAACGATATGGCCTGCCCATTGCCTATCAGCATGCTTGTTCTCCGAGCAATGTCGGTGACCTTAGTTCGTTTACGGATTTCAACAGTATACCAGCATAAACGTTTGAAGTGTTTGAACATTAAACTATTCAGTGTTAATAACTATCGAGGGTTCAGTATTAAGACCAAACTCTCCTGGGTAGATTATGAAGTGGAACAAGTTAGCACGTGATGAATTAAGTTTGGCTCGCTAGTTATAACATGGTGCAGTATTTGGTGAGGATTGCGCGTTGGTGCAAGTTATGAGTGGTGGCAACTATTCATGTTAGGGTTTGGTGGTTATATAAGCGATATTAAACACAGCGAAAGAGCATAAAATATCTTAGTAATGTAACACAAGAATTAATGGAGATTTTTATATGTACACGATAATGGAAAAAAAGTTTTCAACTATAGCAGAGGTTAACGATCAAAAGCTTTATGTGAACAGTTTATGTTCAATAAAAATCTTTAAATCTAAAGCTTAAAATCTTAAAATTCATTTCTATGAGTGTGAGGTGTTATTTATTTAATGTTTCTAGGCATATTAACTGCTAGCCAGACTTACATTCAGATAAGTGCAATTCCCTGTATTGCGCTTCCTAATTATTTTATAATAACAGAAATAAAATTTAGAAGATATTAATAATAAACCCAGTGAAAAGGTAGAAGCTATGTTTATGGAAACGTACAGCTTATGCCCTTTAGGAAAGAAAAATAAAAAAAAATCGTAGAAATCGCCATCAAGCGTACCACGCCCGCGCAACTCAAAATCCGTGAACTGCGACCCACATTAAATCCATTTTGTTAATTCCACCGACCAGAACCGAGTCATGACATAATGCTTGAATAAACATCTCTCATTACTGCACGGGTGAACTCCACATTTTATGCGAGCCCGTTAATTATATTAATTTAATGTTTTTTTTTTAACATTAAATCTGTGAATGGACGCGCCGCGCACTGCCGCTTGCGTTTTGTCTTTTTCTGCCGGGTGCAGTGTACTTTTACGAGAAAAAAATATTTTTCGGCAAATTTCGGCTAACTAAGCACCAATAGTAAGTCCACGTGTGATTTTTTAGTGATTGCATTTTATGGACGAAAACATTTTTGGTTTATTTTTCGTATAACAGCAAAACTGTACATAGGAAGGGTGGGATGGCGGTAGGAGGTATTATAATTACCTGATTGTTTACCTATGTGAAAATTTTCTTAAGTCAATCGATGGTTTTTCTAGGATTTAATTATTATTATATTATATTATATGATAACAGTCGACTTAATGACTCTTCTAAAGCAGGGCAGCGCGCTTAAATCTGTCACTAACGGTCACCCATCCAAATACCTACTGACCGCGCTCAACACTGCCTAATCTGTAGATCGCTTTTCACCTACACTATTAACTAGGCTATGTCCACGTCTCATAACCCTTGGATACTAATTCTAGCTATTAACTACTAACCTTTTCAAGTATTCTAGTATCTTAGGGAGATCCATATTAATTTTCATAATCAAGAAAATTTCATCGCTTCGAGGCTTCTTAGAAAACATTTGTTCCGACCGACAAAGGAAATATGTATTTCATTACATATTACAGTTCATCGTCAGCTTTGTAATTCGCAAGGACAACACCTCCAAGTGCGAAGCCGGATAATTAAGCAAATGAGCCCTCAGGAATTTGTCATAATTTTAATTAAGCGCAGCAATTAATATAACGAACTGACATCGTAATGTGAGCGCAGTCGTTCAGTTTAATTTTGTTTCCAGAGTTCAGTCTCATTTAGAATTGGCTGTATCTGGCTGTTTTGAAGGTCTTTTTATTGCGACTGTGAGCAAAAGAAGCTGGGGCCTTACTGCCAGTATTAAAAACCATCATATAAATAAACTACAATACTTAGTTTCAATATTTAAATAGCGTCACTTTAACTAGTAGGTACTATGGGCAGTACTTTTGTTATATTTTTGCTTTGCGACGAAAAGAATGACTGATTTGTCTAATTATACCCTGCTTTTATAGTAAGTAGGACAGCAATCATAATGCGCATCCGTAGAAACCGTTCCATAAAAAACCAAGTCTGGTTTCCATTGAAACACGTCATAAAACTTTTTTTTAATTATTCATATTTTAAAAAAATCTAGTAGATAATACCTACCCGTTTTTTATTAAAAAAAAATACAAATTCACTCATTACACCTTCGCGTTACACGGTTTCCATATCTACCTTCCATTGTACACGCTCAAATGAATCAAAAGAGACAATATCAAAGAAAATTATTCTACCCTGCCCCCTCATTAGGACTTCGTCGTGACAAATTGAAGCAGAAGAACAAAACAATGAAAGAATATTAGTAAGAAACAAAATAAAATGTTCATTCATTGTAAAAAGTGAGAGGATATCAATTTCTGATCATTAAGGAAACGTGTGCCGTAATGAATATTACATCAAAGGATCGCTCCTAATGAAACATGCTCAATGTTTTGGCGATGTTTATGCGAAAATGTTAAATACGTCATGGAAATAACATGGAATTTTATTTGACGAAAGTACTCAGTCATAGCTTTAGGCAAACAATTTAGGATAGATCGGGTTAAAAGTTTTCGGATATCATAATAATTAATTTATTATTTTGTCCGTTCTTACAAAAGATTCTACTAATGACATATTCATTTTTTTTATCTAGTATATCTAATTCAAACCAAAGTTTATAAGGGAAAAAAAATTATGAAGCGTCCAGAAAAGGTACAACTTTTGCGCTTCGTTTGGCTCGACTTGGCGGGGCCACTACAGTGTCTCCAAATAAGAAAAAACCAAGACTATCAATGAAATTTGTGAAATATGTGTAATACAAATACTATACCTACTATATGTACCCATAATACGACTACTTTCTACTTCAACGTCGTATAAGGCAGAAATAGTTGTAACTTGACATTTGAGTCAAAGGAATAATGTTCATAATGCGACCGCGCTAATATTAATTAACATCTTTTTCTCAATGAAATATCATTAATTGCAATTACTGTGCAATAAAGCCGCATATGTTAACGTTTTCCAGTCAGTTCTTCAGTATTTATGGGGAAAAAATTCTTTAAAATCACTACGTGGATACTTACCATAGTTGCAGTTTTAATTAATAAACAGTTTTTACGGTTCCGTAGCTAAAGAATCAAAAAGGGAACCCGCTTACTAAGAAATGATTCTGCTGTCAGTTCATCTGTCTGTCTATCTGCAGGCTACATGGTCATGAACTGTAATAGCTAGTTTTGCGGTCAACTCGGCGGCCGCACTGACTAAATGTGTTCTCTTTTTTTAATTCACCATCTTTGAATCTTTATTTTTTTTTGTTTTTCTTTTTTTCCAATTTCACAAAGGCCCGTATTAACACAACTTAAAATTGAGTGAATCCTGAGTGCGTAATGCACAATTATAAGTTACATTTAAGTTATATTTATTGATACGGGCCGTAACACGCATTAAAATTGGTTTTAAAAATTAAATTTAGGTAAAATTACATAACTTCTGCCAAGAAATAACAGCTAGACAATTGAAATTCTCATACAAGATGTTTTTGTTGCTGCGATAAAAACAAAATACTAACATATCCGATTATGGTACGGGACCCTTCGAGCGCGAGTCCAACTTGCATTTGTTACAGAATTTTATACATCAACAAACTTAGTAGATACTATGTAAAACTTTACGTATGTAAATAAACAACTTTACATAGGTACCTATTCTTGGACAAATAAACGGTGTATTTCGTTCTCACACACAAACTGACAAACTGACAAATTAAGGTGTGACATAGAGATCCCATGAGGATTCTATTATACGCAGGACCTCAGAACTAAAAACTGTCAAGGACCCATTGTGCTTGCAGTATGGAAAAGTTTTAATCTTTTCTGACACGTATAAGGGTAATGTGTGTACTGTACCTAAGCATATCAAAAGTTGGAACATTTGAAAGATTTATTGCGGTTACTTCAGAACTAATACTTTGGAAACCTAAAGCCTGGCGTCCACTGGTCGGCCTTAGGCTGTCCGGATCGAGCCGCAACATAACGCCCACCGATGTTTTGTTTCAAATATAGTTGACCGATGAAAGATCATAATGCATACAAGGCTTTAAGATTCAGCCAATGATATTCAAATTTTTTTCATTTCTTTTGTAAACAAAACAACGCTCAACTCTACTCCATTCTTACTATCACAATAGTCATTCAATCTGCTCTTAATAATTTTTTCCTTCTATGTAACTAAAAGAAAAAGAATATACATAGACTTATAATACCTAACCAATAAACAGACCCTAGAGACAGTTACGTAGTGCATCAAATACTTGTAAGAGTAACTACCAAGGGTGGAAACCCTTCGGTTACCCCGGGTAATTGTCAGGTGAAGTATTTACGGACCCCGGGTAACCCGGGTGCCGAACCCGGGTGATTTACGCCCGGACGGGTCTTGGAAGTTTTTTGTTAAACGCCACAGTGATAGCGTCCTTGGATACCGAGTAATAAGTAATGCTTGGTCCGAGTGTGTCTTTGGAGATTTGTGTGGATTGGGTGAACGGAAAAATAGTTAGATACGTGTTGTGGGAAAATGCGGTATGTAATAAGTAATGTCAGCATGACATTATTATTTTGTGATAAGATTAATATTTAATATAAAATATTGATAGCTTAGACAGATAGATAGATAGATAAAAATATTGATGGTCGTAACTCTTCTTATGCCCCACAGTCCCACTACTAAGCCTGGGTACACTACTCTCCCCACAATCGGGGCACAATCTCTCTTCAATACGAGTTGGTGGAGACGGGTTAGTGGCCAACCCGTGTCGGATGTTCTCAAACAACCAAAGGGCCTCCGACTAGGTTTTCCGACTGATTCTTTCAACAGCTGGGACCGACGGCATAAAGTTCCAAGCACGTCGCGCGCATGAAATATGTCACTAGCGGTCACCCATCCAGGTACCGACTCACTGTCAAAGGTTCTGTGCGTACGGCGGCTGCGGTGCGGCTGTTTTCTTTTTCTAAAGCAACTGAATTTAATAAGCAAACCCTCAGTCAAACAGGTGGTAGTTCCATCCGGTTTATTTTGGGGTCGATTGGAAATGATCGATGGTTTTTGGACCCACTCGTAATACAGAAATTTCGTTTAAGAAATAAATGCTTGAGTGATTTTCTTCCTTCACTGGTTTCCCTTTTCCTTTGCTTTATTAATCTGAAATGTTTTCGTGTAAAAGTATTACCCGTAGCTTTGGAGGTTCGAAGCTGTTTATTCAAATGTTATTTTTTTAATATTTCTGGACATCTCACATGGTGATATGATCCTAAAGAAACCGGATAAGGCCTGTGTTATGGTACCTAATCATATACTTAACTGATTAACAAACAAAGTCATATGTCCAAAATAAATATTTACTCTGAATTTTACTCACATGGAACAAATATATCTGTTCATCACACAAACACTTTGTCCTGAATCGCTAACACTAGATCAAGTAGCAAGTGAATTAAATAAATTATTATAATTAAAATCATCATCTGATGGTTTCAATTGGATTCAGATAATTGGTATATAGGTACATGAATTTTTTTAAATTAAGGACGTAATTAACTATAAGCGTCCGAATATAAAACATTGCACAGATGTATATAATTATCGCGGTCATATCGTAGTCCTCGGTTTAGTGCATGGTAGCATTGAGACAAAGATTATTTATACGATACTTTTACCTTTCAATTCAAGTAAAAACTATCTAACATAATTCATACGAGAGTACACCAGGAAAACTATGAATCAAGACTCACATCTCATAGCAAGTGAATCTCTCAGCAGACCAAGGCGTTATTACCGCCATGCATCAAGGAGTGACGTCACTCCCGCGTTACCCGCGCCCCTCTGCACAAATGAGAAAATGAAAATGGTGGAAGATTTAACGATTTTTTTCTATTGAAAAATTCCTTAGCGTTGTCTAGTGCTGTCTTTTGGTTACATCAGTGGACATAATTAGAAGTATTAGCAAGTAATTTTAATGAAAAACAATGAAGAGACAATATTTAAGTACATTTTTCATTCTCAATACTGTCCGAAATGACAAAATCGTACTAATGAAAGTCTACTTACACACTGCAGAAAAATTAACATCTATTTTTCGGCTAAAAATTTTCGATAAAGGTATTAAAAGTTAAGTTTTTAATACATTTTTCAAAAATATTTACAATATTAGTATTTTACACACATAAAAAATTACAAAAAAAGCAGAAAAATAAGTCTCTCCTTTACTTTAAGTACGTATGAGAAGGTTTTAGGTCCCGCATTAATAAAGCAACTTAAGATTATGTGTATCTCAATATACACTCAAGTCCGAAAGTAACTATGAAAAACGCGCACTCAAGACGGTCTCAAGATGGTAAATCTTAAGTGCCACTTATTGATACGGGCGTATGAGTGTGAGATATTTTTTTGTCTATATATAGATCTCTATATAGATGTCTCTATATTTTTCTATCTTGTAAGAAGACATCGCATTTAAGGTACCGCAAAGGTAATATCGCGTCCCATATATCATAGCGGAAACATTCAATGACATTAAGGAAAACATTACTCACTTGGTCGCGCAAGTAGGTACTGGAATTCAGATAATGTTCTCATATCAAATGCAATTAAATATTATTTATATACGAGCGGTAGAATATAATCTAACCTAGCTAAGGCCCGTACGAAAATGGAGCTGAAGATTGAGGCCCGTCTTGAGACTTTCTTGAGTTCGTGTTTTTCATAAATATTTTCGCACTTGACTGTATTTTGAGATGGACTCAATCTTATGTTGTTTTTATTAATGCGAGTCAATCTCATACATTCTTTAAGTGGGAGTCAATTTTTTATTTGTTTATTTTTTTTTGTAATTTTTTATCCTTTTCGTATTATAAACGCGAAAGTTTGTAAGTATCGATGGATGGATGCTTGTTACTCTTTCACGGAAAAACCACTTAATGGATTTTAATGAAACTTTACACTTATATAGCATACACAACAGAATAGCACATAGACTACAATTTATAAAGATATAGGTAGTGTGGATTGTATCCTGTGCAGATGAAGTTGCGGGCACCAGCTAGTGTT
>DWBH01000495.1:0-12161 GCA_018230765.1 Ernsta delagoae
TTTACGTAGACTGCGGAATCCTAATAAAAGTAGCCTAAGTGACGCCTTATTACATCAGCTACCAACCAAAAAAAGTCAGATATCAGATGCCTGACACGTCTGTTTTAATTATGATGATATGTAATGATTAATAATATAATCGATACGATCATTATAAGGCTTTGCGATCAACAATGAAAATTGCGAGGACGTTAATATAGTATTATGGCAGGACTGAAAATAAGTAGATCCACACACAACGATTTGTGCAATAATGTTTATGATAGTAAATTTACGAAACTACATCTACTTACTGCTGTCATATTTACAGTAGGTTTTATTTCGGCTTTTTATATTTTGAAATAAAATATAGGTACATAATGGAATTTATGGAATAAAATATAATAATGACATAGGTTCAAATGTTATCTACTAGGAAAGGAGAGGCGAAGACGTTACTTAGTCATTGATTGTTTTTCCTGTAAACAATTTATTAACGTCTTATTCCACATCAGAGTAGGTAGTTAAGTAGGAACGGTTTTCTCTGTTTAGTTACAGGTACCTCTGTTTCGATTATAAAAGAATAATAATCTCGATTGTGTCATTATTTACAGCTATATAACATCAGTGCGTCTGCAATCTACGACAATTCACTAGAGCCCCTCCGTTATTAGAGGGTAATTCTTGTTGGGTACGTGTTTCCGACATAATCGCATTCGGTAGGTACCTGCAACCTGCACAACTGCACAGTACACACACAGTGCCTCCTTTTCGCATAGGTAGATAATCGTAAGATACGTAACGGACAAAGTAAGCACCCATCAGGGATAACTGTTATCTCCTTGTAATTACACGGGCTAGCATACATCGATGGGTACCTAGGTATGTCCAATAAAATAATGGTGTAATCTTTTAAATGATTATATTCTTTTTATTTTTCTTACATATATATGTACATACATACATATCAGATACTAATTAAATAATACTTACAAAGCAAGAATTAATTTCAGTTGTATATAAGTAGATAATTGATAGGGTTTGTATAGTTTTGTGGATTATGTTTGTGCTCAATACGGATATGTAAGTCTTAGGTATCTATATGAGCCATATTTTAATCATTTTAATTTATTTATTAAATATTTAAATCATAATCACATTTGAGATTACATGGATGATCTAAGGTGGAGTAAGGTATAAGGTAATCGAACGCGATGCAATATTGAAGAAATGAAATAACTACTTTATGGGAAACAGGAAATCTTCTTGCTGATAAATTCTCGAGAAATGGCACAGCATCCTGACATTATTATAAGAACTGCGATGGAAACATAAAAAGCAAATTGCAGAGCCTTTTACTAAGAACCGTTTCGTTTTACATTCACACTTCCAAGATCTCGATAATACAAAGGCAGAAAGAAAGTATCGACAAATTGTACTTATTTCAGACAACTGTCTACGAAAAATTAATTTACGGTGTAATTTAATCGAAATTGATAAATTATCTTATGTACGCAGCTGTGTTGAGTCTTAACAGTACGATGAGTGGACATTGTTTGGGTGTAAATGGGGTGTTTTTGTCACGTTGACGAAGTGGTATTGCGTTTGTCCAATTAAGAGCGTTTCAGCGAAGGGACATCATTAGCGGGCGGCGTACGGCGGCGCGGCGGCGCGGTCCGCAGGTCCTCGACACGGGCGGGAGTCGCGCGTTCGTCCCTGCCGCGGCCTTCGCTCACCGACCGGTTGCGCATCTTTTACTCTAATCAGGGAAAAAAATAAGCGTCGGCCGCATGCGCGAACGAAAGCGAACAACCGAGAAGCTGCATGCACTACGTCCGCTGTGTTTTATGGAGGATTGTTGCGGTACCGGAGCAATGGCAGGGCTGCCACTACCTCTCATTAAGCCCCTTTATTGCACTTTAAATTTAAGTTGATCATCAAAATAGATTTTCATAAAAACAGTTGATCAAAATAAAAGATAAAAGATATAATAAGAATATAAGAGACGGAAAATATGTGAATCTTTTTATAGCTTAGAAAGTCAAAAAATATTATTCTTGTTAAATTTTTTATTGTAGGTCCATGATGTTTTGGGTAGGTATAGGTAAGCTACTATGTAGTCCTTTTCATTAGGTACGTGTGTACCTATGTATTGTAGAGACTCTAGGTCATATCGTGTTTGTTTACAGGTTCCTACTTTCTACCTATATCCCAAATTTTTATCATTTTTTAATCTATAGATACCGACTTAGTGGCTGAGTGAAATTTAATTTTCTCTTCATCGCAACTAGTCAGATATAATTTACCTACCTACTTAAAATTTGATTCAGCAGAACTCAAACACCTTAAACTTGTTATTTTATCACCGGTACTGAAGTTTACAATCTGCTTACTATTATGTAAATCTATACTGGATTCCAACGCAGGGATTAGATAAGCATTATGAAAAGTATACAGTTGTAGCCCTTTGAGGCTTGTGGTGACGACCGAGGCTCGTTCAAGGGTCCGCCTGCCCATCTATTTATAGAGCACGCCGCGCGGCGATGCTATCGGAGCTCGGCCATAGCTCGGCCTCGCACGATTCCTTCCCGCCCTCTCGCCCTCGATGCACCCCTCACATAACGTTCGCCCAATAAAATAGACCAAACAAAAACTGCGATATTATATTTATTCCAGCTATTTATATCACGTGTCCATTGTTTTCACCTCGAATGGAATTAATAGCCGCCGGGCCCTCACAGTCCTGTAATCGAGAACTCGTTAAATTGATCAAATTGCATCGGCCACTTTTTGCATGCAAATAAATGCCGAAGAAAAGATAATATTATTCGGAGCGGGGCGATGGATGTCGACGGTCAGATAAGCGTGAGGGCTGGCTGCGGCACACGTCACGCTCATCCGTATTCCGAGCGCGGAGGCTGTTTCCTGCGAGCGCAGGAGATACTACGTTTAACTACAAGTTTTCGACGTCTTAGAAACGTCTGGGTGTTATCCGTCTTTTGTTAGACGATGCTAACGCCTCTGAACGAGTCTGAACGAGGGGCGAGATCCAGAAGGTGTGTGGATTGTGCGTTAGTAGGTATCCGTTGCCGCCGGATTCGCCAGTCGGTGAGGACAACTCTGTATTCTCGGCGGACACACCGGACACAGGGCGAGTTATTTACGATAGTCGCGAGACAATCGGCCGGTTGCACTGCTTATCCGGTGCCACCGACGTGGTGCCAATAACATGACGTGGCCGACTCTATTAAGCATCGTCCTTTAGAATTAACACACGTTCCATAGTTTTATTTATAGAGGCCTGCTGAATCATATGCTCGGTATTGCTATACAAAACAATAACTTTCAGTGAATAATGGGTGGTTGTTTGATCTGTGGAAAAATACTACGATTTACTAAATCTTTATGATACTCATCTGCTTACTTTTACACAGAAGAATATCTAAGATCATTTTTCTTAATAAAATTGTTGAAGATGAAGAAATATATTACAATTATTCCGAGTTCTGACTGTACAGCCACTTCTAGACCTAGATGTATGTATGTAGGTACCTAAGCTAATGGTGCACGGTTTACGTAAAGGTCTGGTATGTGCTCTACATGTCAACTGTGTCCCGTTTGTCGAGATGTTCGATTGAAAGGTTAGATCTGTTTGAAATGTGTTGTTGTTCGTTCTCATAATGCCCAGTCGTGGTACAGTAACGGTGTCGGGGCCACTAATTGATTTTATTTACCGGGTGCTGGCGGAAGCGGAGCGATTCGCCACAGGACAGTTCAACGACACGCCACAGGCCTCTCGCGTCGCCTTCGTCTCGGCCAACAGTACCTACTCAGTTGGATTGGAATCAGGGTTGATAGACCCAGGATATTTTGGGCAAGTGCCACAAAATAGGTAAAGTTAAACAGAGTGGACCAGGATAAACAAACGTTGAAGTTTTCTTAAAATTTAGACGGGTTAAGAAAGTATAAGTAAGTAATATAAAACAAGTGAACCTTAACTATGTGAGTACCTGCTGTAAATTATTACGTACGTAGGTACGTATCTATATATAGCTATTTCCTGAATTTTCCTGTCTTAAAAACACGAAACGAAACCTGCACTTATAACATCTTCGTTAGCCTCGGCTCCTGGCAATGCCAACCCTAGCTGGAGTGCACTTCACATCACGTAACACTATTATTATAAAGAAAATTAATGTCATCGACGGGCGTAAACCTGCAACTAATGATTTCTGAAGAATAATCGTCATTTGGACATTTTTCTTGTCAATATAGTTCGATTTTATTATTGCGCTTAAGATCACGAAGAAGCATGCGTGTATGAAACGAAAATATGAAAAATCTCTTGAAAAAGAATTATTTTACAGACTTATTTTAAGAAATAAAACTAATAACTGTAACGACAACTGTATTATAATGTACCTACTAAGTTATCTTTTGCGTGTTAGAATACTTTATTTATTTGTTATTCGGTTGTAGATATCTTAAGGGCTTTTTCACCACCTGACGTAAAGTCTAGTGTAAATGTACTCGTCAGTTAAATAATTGATAATGTTTCAACGCTTTGCATAACCAAATTTAATCAACCTTATCTATGTATTCATAGATATAGGATAGGTACAAAATCAGTACTGCTTATTGGATAATATAGCAAAGAAAAATGAAAATAAATCAAGATCAATCTAGCATTAAATGTGGCAAAACGTTCGTGACAGAAAATGAGATGGAAATGGGTAGGATACATAACATTACGCTACCTATTAATAAAGGATCTAGGAGTACCCACTGGTTTCCTCTTTATAAGTGCATCATTAGATACTCGTCTCGACGTGACACCCTCATGTATTAAACATATTTATATCGTCAAAAGTATAAAGTCTGGACACGACAACTTTGTCATATCGTAATAATATAGGTTGGCGCGATAGATTACTGTACTATGGCGACAGTAGCTGTTGTTGACATTGAAAGATGTTTTAGTATTATGTATTCTAATTGGTTGTCTTAGATTTTAAAAATAAATATAGCTGTTACGGTATAAAAAAAGCTTTTTTTTAAACATATTTTTAATGGAAGTATATTTCTTTATGGCCGTAAAATTCAAAAACCATGACTCAAGCTGAATAAAGCTTTTATTAAATTTTATATAATAGGAGTACCTACCTACTGAAATTAAAATTGTTATATATAGCTACTTATAAACATGATTATTATCGCTGTAAAAAGTAGGTAGGTGGATATAATTACCTATTACTTAGAACAAGAACTTTTACATAATATATTGCTTGGATTAAAACTGGTGGTAATGATCCGTTTTCTTTAACGAACGATACGAAACGAATATTTTGTCCTTACTTATATTTATCTTAAAAAACGTGCTTTTAACTAATTGTGACTAAATTAATATGTTTACTTGATTAATAACTAAAATTAAATTCGTATGTAAAGTTATGGCCACAGGAAATTGTTTCGTTATGCCTAGGCAAATACGTACACTATTTGTCGCCGCTTAATTCAAGCACATGAATCCGTTATCATTTTCCTGACTTCAGTGATTAGTGAGGCTGTCATCTAACTTGTTCTTGCTGTGTATGCAAATTCACCGTATAAATAAATACTTCGGGTTTATATTCTTACTAACCAAACTAAACTTCATTGTAGTTACAACACTCTTCCGACAACTCAGATTAAGTGCCTTCTTCGATGAGGACTTGTATTGTCTATGGCTATGTCGTTGGTGTCTTGTTACTTGTGGACTACTTATACCTAAAGTAAATAAAGTCGATTTCTTTATTATTAGGTACCTAATACAAAAGAAGTAATAATTTTAAGGAAAGCATCTTGTATAAAACTTTTTGTTCAAAAAGGTGCTCGTATTTGTGTAAAGTTCTCAGAGGTCATGTAACTATAACATACCCTATTTATTTTCTCTCTAATTTTCTAATTTTATGGTTTATAAATATACTTATAGACAAAAGCCGACGACTCTGGCTGCAGTTCTTCTTCAGTTTTACTTTCAGCATTGAAGATTTATTGAGTTTGTTTACTATGTATATTCTAATAACTCAAGATAATGGATATTCTAACCCAACTTACACCAAATTGCAAACACATAAATTCCAGTGTACAACAAATGTTATATGGCGTGCTACAGACAAAACAAAAGAGAGGCAGTAGGATTAGTCAAGGCGACGGGCAATTTCGCAGGCGTCATCGGTCGTGCGGTGCACGCGGCGACGCCACGATGAACTTGTGATAAACCACGAGGGACTATGCGCTCCACTTCCGCAAACATTCGCTCTTAATCAGTACGTGCTCTCTTTGCACATCAACAAAGTGTAGAGGGCATGTAAAGAATAGAGTTTGAAATATCTATTTTAAAACCAGGCAATACCTACACGCTCTTGCAGTCACTTTCTTAAAAAGGGCATAAGAAATAGAGGACTTTTTGCACCACGATAATTGCCCCCTGTATAAAAGGAGCGGTCAGACAATTATAAAAGTGTAGGCGATGGCGAGATGCAGTGAGTCATGTGCGTAGAGGTCGAGAGGATGAGCAGGTAATAGTCGGCGGTTAGCGAACGCGAGAGGGCAGGGCGACCAGTGCATTATTTACATAATCGCAGGGACCGGTCGGCCTTGGCGCATCTCTTAGCATTTCTTCTCATCTTTTATCTTTAATACCTATTATGTAGATTTGAAGCACCCATTGCGACGTAAAAAGTTTAAAACGCGTCAGTTGGAGTCGGCGTTGTCGAATGACGGCGATGACTTGCGGCCGCATGTCGTT
The DNA here is from genome assembly GCA_018230765.1 of Ernsta delagoae. Taxonomy (NCBI): domain Eukaryota; kingdom Metazoa; phylum Arthropoda; class Insecta; order Lepidoptera; family Hesperiidae; genus Ernsta; species Ernsta delagoae. Next base: position 6,770 of record DWBH01000495.1, read on the forward strand.
GACACCGCATCATTCGTCTGTTACATTACAATGATGCAAGAAGTAAGCGTGAACTATTCGCATAGCGATGTGATTGCTAGTGCACAGGATAGGAGAGATTCAGCACTTAGTTGGGTTGAGAGTGTTGGAAGCAGGCGCGGTGGTATGAATGCGGTGTGTGTGTAGTGTGTACCTACTTGTATCTTGACTTTAATGGTTTAAGCGCAGGCGACATGGCGCGACGGGGCGAGGTTTGTGTCGGCCCGTGCTCGAACCGCTATTATGAGAGGCTTGCAGTCACTGCCATCGTAATTCATTAGTTGACTCTGTACGCTTTTGTATTATTTATGGTGGCTTTGGTTTCCTCCAAGAATATTCTCAGCGTTGCAGCAAGCTCTTAATGGATATACGAGTGCAGAATAATAAGGACATCTGAATAGAACTCCCGAGGTCAAGGTTATAATAGCTACGCATTGCCTTTTATAGTTTAGCTTGTAAAGTTAGACGACTTGCTGCTTTGTTTAAGAGCAAAGTTACATAGATAGGATGCTATGTAATTTACAGCCATAAGATGATGATAAACAACTTCACAAATCTGTGTTCCTGGAATTTTAACTATAATTTTGAATCTTTCGTAATAAATTAAGTTTATTGCTTTTTTATTAGCTCTGTTTCAGATTGCTTTTGTACCTAATCCTATTGAAAGCTATATCTTTAAGATGCCGTTGAAGCTACACCTATTACATACTCAAAGGTAAATAAATAATATGGGGGTTCTTAGAAATGCAATAATGTTTAAATGATAATTGTAGTCTGGGATGGAGCAGAATGTGTCAGATGTCAGTTGTTATTTTTAGGTCGTTGAGTCTTCGCCGTTTTGTTCGCGGCTCGTGAAATTCGCTACGCATTAAAAATGGTCTGTTATTAATGGGCTTCTTACCTACTTATTGTTATTTTGAATATGAAAATGTTTTAAGCGTACCTATGCATGAAGAACGAAACACAAGTTATACTTTGTTGTTTTTATAGTATATTTTTGACTTGCTTCTATTTTTAGTAAATTCCGATGTTGAGGTTTTGATTGTTGACTGACGGTGTAAGCGAAAGTTGCATAAACCGCCTTATTTGGAATTGAAATATGGCAAGGATAATTTTTAAGTCCCACGTTTGTGTGAATAAATGTTTTTCATTTTCATTTTTATCCACCGACGTTATGTTGCTAAGACACGTTGTAGCCTGGCTTCCGGGAAGGGCCTGTGTTAGTTTTTAATTGCGGACCACTAGTGGTTGTTGTTCCCGTGACTCGACAGCGCACACGACTGCCTTACGACTACCTTTAGTAAGGTTTAATAACACTGCCTGAACAGGGCATCAGCGACTTGAACAACATGTCTGACATTTTCCATTACATGTATCTATCGTAAATACAATCTGAGTACATAGCTACGGTATCTATATTAAATGTTTGAGGGTGATAACATTTTCTATATAACTTAACAACATCCGTATTCCGTACGTAGAAGTGTGATGTGAGGGTGAAATGTGTGGTTAGCTTGTGTGAATAAGTATATGTTCACAATATAGCTACCTAGTTAAATATACGTAAACGTAGACATAGATAGGATAATGGTAAAGTAAATATATTGTGTATACATGCCAAATTTATACTTAGTGTCTTAGTGAACCAACAGTAAGTTCTATCGATTTAACCCTAGTGCAATGGACTTCTCTTGCGTTTTTCCATAACCGGTCAAAGGCGAGGGCGTATTCAACTGATAGTGTCCGCGGGAACCCGTGGCGTAGCCTAGTTTCCCGGAAGAGATAGGATTAGTTTTTAATTGTGGGCAGATTGCGGTTGCGTGGTTCTCGTGGCTTTACTAGGTTCATTTCCAATAGCAAAATAGGATTCTTTTAATATTAGTGTAGTGGTGTAATACCTGAGCCTTTATTATCTGTAATATTTCTTGAGGTTTGGTGCTTACGATGTGTCTCTTATTTATCTACTTACTTTTGATAGGTCTGTATATAATGGTAAATCCGTAGGTAATAGACACCTCTATAACATTCTAATGCATATGTATGTAGCTTAGAATCAAAAAAATACCTATATTAGTAAAATAGTATTATGTACGTTACATCACGTCTCTTGGGCCACATACATAAGTTCAAGAAATAGGCACTATGGAGCAAAATAACTTCATTGTATGGTAATAATACTTCGAGACATAAAATTGCTCGCATTCTACGGAGTTATGGATCACATTAGAGGTCTATTACAAGACAATGGTGTTTAGCCATTAGGCATGGATCACACGGTTACAAATGTAACAATGCGACGCGGTGGCCGGCCGCCGCAGGTAATCCCAGGAGAATCCGGAAGCCAAATGGAAGCTATTATAATAATTTGTGCAATTGACTCTTCCCGTATTCACAAACAATAATATGGGTTCTCACAGTGCTATCATGAATGCATGGGTCATCCAAATCAATTCATAAACATAAACATTCATAAGGTCCAATCACTACTCTGAATTCTTTAAAATCGACACGACCAGGTAAAATATTTACTGAGCTTCTTTAAAGAATACATAAGGATCGATATAATTATGTAAAATTTTGATATTTTTTTGAAATGAATAAGATAGGTATACGAGTAGGGAACGAACGTTGTTTGCTTAGTGTTACATAGCTAGTCCAGTATACTTTATAAATACGGGTAGGTAGAGCTTTCCTCGCGATAAGCCGCATCACCGCGCACGGTGCGAACAACACTACAACGTTTTCCCAGTATAATTTTTTCTATTACTTTTTCCCTCCAGCTCATTTCTGATACGATTCGTTTTCTTTTGATTGCAAATAGGTTAGCGCGATAGGTTATTGTGCTTTTAATTCATGGAGCTTGTAGAGTCATGTTTAATTATAAGGACTGTATCGCATTGCATGTATGAAGAATATGAAGATAGTTGGAGGAAAACCAGATAAAATGCATATCAGCTTAAATTTGTTCACAGTATAAAGTAATCTGCGCTTAATTAATAAATATCTATAGGTACCTACAAGCAGGCTCACATCCTTTCAATCGCGGAGTTCAGTAAACATTCGACAAGTTTGTTTCAATATTATCACAGTCAATAAAGATAACAAAGAACTACGAAGATGGATGCTAAACATGACTATCAAACAAACCGCTAATATAAAAAGCATAAAAGGGTATTTTTTGTGGCCAACATTTCGAAGTGCGAACGCGAGTGTGTTCGTTGATGGCCGAGACATAAGGATTATAGTGAAAGAGCAGAATGAGACGTTTGTTCGTGAGAAAGGTTCGATCCGAAGCACAGATGGGCCATCGAGATTGAATTTATGATATTTCTAAATCACGTTCGTAACCTTGAACCTTGTGGGAAGTCAAATCACACCTATACAAACAATTAGATACTACCATTAGTGCGAATTGTGAATGAAAGGTTCGCGTTATGTTTCACTACTTACATCAAAAGTTTTAAGTTATTAGGTTTCGTTTACGTCAATTTAGGTACTTACCACTTTTATGTTAAATTGTAAGTTTGAATCTGGTAAGGACAATTATGCAAGTACCTATATACTCCTACATGATATAATATGATTTGACTAATGACCTAGTGCACAGCGAGTTGTAATAAGACAGCATTATGACTTCAGAAGATTGCTAACCAGAGATTATGGAGCACTTAGACATAACGGAGGAAAAATACGCGATTCAGAAATGCAGATCGCGTCTTCGTCATTTTACTGTAATTTCGCTGTGTTCTATTAATTTAAATGGACAATTTATTGTGGAATAATAAGGCGTGAGTTTCAAAATAAGTATGGCGTTGAAAATATCGATTTCAGCAATCACTATCGCGATAAGCACTTGTCCGCTGTGCTCGGAGGAAATTATAGGGGCATAGTGAGGCGGTACGTTCACGGCCCACACCAGGGCTCTGTTCTGACACCTATCCGGGCGTACCCGCAGCCAGACTCAGCAGCAATTATAACGGTAACCATCTGTAACTTCCAAGCCTGTACAGTTCCCGGCTTCTAAGGGGTAATTGCATAAGCGCATAATCGCCAATGTCAAGAGTAGGTACGCGCGGAGTATCAATATTCGGAGACAGAGGTTGTATGACATTGTCTTATTAATGAGTTGCACATGCAAACAATATCCATTGAATTGATAAAGCGGAGAATGCACTTTCTCAAATTGATTATAAGGATCATTATTGTGACTGAATTTTAGTTTTTACTTTTTGTAAGTAGGTACCTATACACCTATAAATACTTAGTAGGCACGGATTATAATAATATTGCTACTTAAGAACAATTTTTTTTAATATATAATATATTTTTTATGATTACTGAGGTACAAATTTATATACATACATAATATATTATTTTCTACTTATTACTAATTTATCCGTTAGGTTCCTTATTCATTCTTGAACTTAAGTATTATTACTTATGTAAATGAAAAAAATGTGTACTATAATTATTGAACCTATTTTAAATTTCAAGAAATTGTCAATGAGTTGAAATGCTATTTGATATCACGCCACTTTATCAAAAATATGTCCTGGTCTCACGAATAGGACACCGTATACGGTAACTTCACGATTTTCAGAACTAAAGAGGGTACAGTTAGGTACGTTTAGGAACTGTCATGAGATACGGTCAGGAGATGCGGAACACAAAACCAGTGAGCATGCAAATGGCTGTTCCGCCAACGTTATTAAAGTCGCGCTCACGATTTTGTCAGTTGGATCTGCGAAAAATGCAGCGCAATAAGGCAAATATTACGTCCGTAATATTCTTATTACAAGCATCAACATCTTCAGATTAAGTATTTTTTTACAGTTATGCAACAGTTACTTGCAATTTAAAGTTGAAAACGTCCCAGATCTTTATCTACGCGAGTTGCAATCGATCTCTATGTCTCCGCTGCAATTCAAAGAAATGTTGTTCGATCAATTAAAATAACTTAAGCGATCATTTTTTATACCACGCTCAGTAATGAAAATTTATAATTCGAAATACTTTCATGTGTAAGTAAAACATTTAATTGACTCTGCCCTCAGTCTGGCGAATGCCGGAGCGTCTGCAAGTCGGAGCAATGAATTTTGAACAAAAACTTTTAGCGTTTTCGCATCGGCCAGATAATTTGAAACGTAGTCGTTTAAAATGTCTTCGTAAGACTTAATAGCCAGATTTAAGCACGGTTACCTACATTATGAGACATATATTATCGACATCCCGTGATTCCCGTGTGATGTTTACCATACCGACTGTCCGGTTGGTCGAGTGGTTAGCGACCCTAACTGCAAAACCAAGCGGTCGTGGGTTCGATCCCCACCCAGGACAAACGTTTGTGTGATGAACATGAATATTTGTTCTGTGT
>DWBH01000496.1:0-12157 GCA_018230765.1 Ernsta delagoae
TTTTAGACTCTTTATCAATAAATCTATCTAATTAAATAAGTATTTTAAAAATTTAAACATAGTGTCAACTAGCGGATTTGAAGATGGATTTGAGGACAATAATATGACTCAACACTTAGAAAAATTATATTATCAGTATATTAAGTAGACACTTGACGTCCTACATTTACAACTTAACAACAGTCATCATCAAGTCATGACTCAACACAAATCAATTTGGTGGATTACAGAAATTATTGTCCTTGAGAAAACTGGAGTAGGTATAGCCGAGCTTTATTGTGACATAGAACCTTTAGAAAAGTGCACTCAAATAAATTTTCTTCCTGTATGGATAGAGGAAAGATCAGCCTGATCAGCTATTAAACAATTCGCTAGTTGCACCTTATTTTATTTATATCCCAAACGATTAATTATTGTCTCATTATACCAAAAAAAAATTACAACATTTTTTCAAAACCCGAAAGCGTATTAAAATTTCATTTAAAGATTAGTTAAAATACCTATCGGAATCATCGATAACCGATAACCGATAAAATAATTTGAAAATGGCGATGCGCTATCGCTAATCACGTGGTGCCACCAAAAATAACAAAAAAAAACAAACTTGACAGTCCAAGTGTCGTTCGTTATGTCATACGTTAGTATCTCTATATGGTCTGTGATCTGACCTGACATTTGGTATGGTAAACAATGAAATTTTAGAATAAAAAGTAAAATAAAATAATATAAAATGCATAAAATTTAATGCCGTGTAGTGTACCTATATAATATAGTAATTCTAATTACTGTTGTCTAGTGTATAGCAATAGCAATATTAGCAATACATAATACCGCAATAATTATTTAGTTAAAAAGTGGATTTTCCTAAGTTACGCTGTATGGTGCTAACACGTACTTAATACATTATTGAATTAAATTCAATAGTTACTAAAATGTCTAATACAAATAACGATAAAGGCGCCAGTGACGGAATTAGATCTATGAGGTCTACTACTGCATTTAGATTAATAAACTTTGAGCTTTATGCAAAACCTGTAAGTTTTTTATTTTCATATGATTATGTAATGTTTTACATAAATAATAATACATAATAATTATATAGTCAATGTGATTACATTGTGTTGTAAGTCAGAATAAAATTTACGTTGTAGATGAAAGTAAATTCTATTACTTGTCATCAATGGTTCTTTCAGTGTTGGGCTAAAATGTAAAACTAGGATTCTGGGAGGTGTGTTTTCGTAAACTCTGTTCTCCTGCTTGAAACAATTTTATAGAACAATATGTAGATGGTTATGAAGAGAAGGTCTATAATGGTTGTCCCCAGCCTTTCAATAGATAGCTCTTGTAAAAAATATCTGATATGTAGTTAAGTACTTATATTGAATACTTCTTTTAAACAACAGTATTCTATTATTATCATTTAAAACATAAAAACATTTCTTTTTTCTTTTACAAAATAACACTTCAACTATTTTTATTCTATTGTCTAATTAATACATTTCATTTATAATCAATGATGGTTAATGAATTAAATACGAAATTTATAGTAAAATAACTATTTGGCATTATTCATTTTAAATTTTATGTTTGTACCTATCTCTTTCAGAATATAGTGATAATGAGCATTGGTCTTACATGCTTTGGTATTACACTTGGCTACCTAGCATACATGAGACAGAAGTATGAATCAATGGGATATTATTCAGCTGTTGATAAAGATGGGAAAGAAGTATTTGAAAAGAAGAAATCTAAGTGGGATTAAATGAGTGATTTTTTTTATTTGGCTCATGTTTTTAGTTCATTATGAGTTTGTAAATGTCTCTTTGTTTGCACTTATGTAAATAATTAAACTATTATTCTACAAAATTACTATAAATATATTGTTAGTCAATCTAGTATAACCACACTATCAAAACCTGAAATACCTACTTAGTGTTACAGGCGAAGTTGCCAGGATCTATTAGCTGATCCTGGCAACTTCGCCTGCAACTATAAATTGAGTTTTAAAACTATCCTATCTTATAAAATGGAATCAGTGCGCAAATTTAATTAAAACCCTATCAGCAGTTTTAAAGTTTATCCCAGGTTACTTGGTTATAACATGACATAATTTTTTATGGTAGGTGTGTAATAAAAATAAAAATTAATATTCTTAATTCTTATACAAGAAATAATAGATATACCTGAGCTTTTGCCACATAAATGTCGACGGCTAAAGTTGTGAGGCAAATACAATAAAAAACTTATATGTATTTACTGACAGTTTATTATTCCCAAAGACGCCTTAGAACTCTAATGAACATTTTAGCAGGAACATAAAAACTTAAGTTGAGAAATTTTTGAATGAGAACAATTATTATACAAAGGTACTCTTTGAGAACATTGTTGCAGATTGCTGATGGATAGCCAAGCCAACCAATAGTAAGAATAAGAATATCGATAGTAGTGTAGTTTGTTAATAACAAACTATCGATAGTATTGTAGTTAACAAACTAAACTACAATACTATCATTAGGGGCCGTCCATTAATCACGTGAGGTCGTTTTTCTCATTTTTTGACGCTGTGAAAGGCGAGCGAACTATGAAGCCGAAAATCATCAACTCTCGCTATTTTTCCCATCCATCTCATTTCCCCAACTTTGAAAATTAATGACGATGAAATGCACAAAACACGTGGTGCCATGCCATCAACGAAAAAAAAAGTTGACTTGACAGAAACTTCTTGAGCGAGAGTTGACGTTGACATGATAGGTTGATTTGACACACTGCTGTCACTGTCATGTCATTGACACTGACACAGATAACACTGCGCTTCATGTTAGGGATGTTCGATCCAGTGACTTTGTATCGATATTCTGGATCGCAATGAATCGTAATGCAGTGTATCGATCCACATGTTTGCATACGATATTTTGGATCGATACAGTGTTGTATGAAGTACATAATCTTTTTTAATCATTATGGTTTATTTTACCACTGAGGCTAAAGCACTTAGAGTTCCCTAAACGAAATCAAGATATTTTGAAATTATAAGAAGCAAATGCTTCAACAAAATCTACCTACCACTATCTTGTATTATATAAAAATGTTCGTGAAGTCCATAGTGTCTAATTAAGGAGCACAGGATTACGAATACCTTAGTATTATTTTTGAATATTGTTTATCTTTTTTGGAATTAAATAAAATTGTATTCCGATATTTCGATCCGGTTCAATCCGATCCATGGAGTATTTGTATCAATCCATTAACGGATTGTATGCCTTTGTATCAATCCACACAAGTATCCGACATCCCTACTTCGTTCGTGTGTGTTTGTGTTCGTACTTTACTTCGTGTCGTGGTCATGTCAATTCGTATTGTATTGTTCGTTTCGTATTATTACTTACTTTACGTTTAGGTCTCCCTTGTCGTTATTTCTTATTTTTTTGTAAAAGTGAATAAACTTCATTATTTTCGTATTTTAAGTTTAAAGTTTATCAAAATGTTTTCCGCATTGAAAAAGCTAACAAGAAGCAGTGAAGACCGATGTCCTGCTCCGACGCCAATGTCTTCATCATTGCAAAAGAAGTTTTCTAGAGGCGTTCATTTCAATAGTAAATGTTTTTATTAATTATAATATCATTTCTAGTCATTTAGTTGCTTTAAAGCTGCTTCTGTATGTTATATATATGATTAAATATTATAGTACAGGTATATTTCTGGTAAAAACTTCAATAATTACTTATCTTAAAGGATGATTATGGGTTCCATAAATACATACATATTTTTTTCATTTTAGTGAAGATACTAATCAAAGGAGATAGAAATGTTGGCAAGTCATGTTTGCTGCAAAGACTCCAGGGCGGACCTTTTACAGAGGAATATGTCCCTACTGAACAAATTCAAGTGGCACCCATACACTGGACTTATAAGAATACTGATTATATTGTAAAAGTATGTTGCTACTTCTTTTTTATGTATAACCATCCAATAAATTAAATTTTAATGTTATTGACCTTAGGGTAAACTGAAGCTGTATACTGAAGCTCGAGAATTCAAGCTGGAAAATGTATTTCATCTAGCAAGGCTAAATTCTTTGATAGGAGATTAAATAAAAATAGGTATATAAAAAATAAAAGATTATAAATTTTGTAAGGTAGAATACCTATTAAATCTTTATACCTATTTGTCTTAAAATTGATTTTAGGTGGAAGTATGGGAAGTAGTAGACAAAGGAAGAATTAAGAGGAAACCTCCTCTTGGACTAAAATTGGAAAACCAATCAGCACCTACTGTACCTGATGATGGATTTGAGACCCCAGTACTAGATGCTACATTCTTAGATGTTTACAAGAATGCCAGTGGTGTCATTTTGATGCTGGATATTACAAAACCATGGTGAGTATGTATGAATTAATTGGTACATATTGTGGTAGGTATGTGAAACACTGAGATTCAAGAAAGGTTTATCCACATTTTATAAATATATCATATACTTGTGTTAACTTATGCTGGCAGTTATGGCCTTGCCAAATTTTATTAGGGTATGTTAAGAAGTTTGAGTAGGAAACAGAAAAAATAAACAATCATTCCCTTTTATAAGTGTCACTTAATTTAAAGATTAAAACACTAAGGAAATTTACAGGACATTTGATTATGTGGTGAAGGAACTGTCTCGAGTGCCTGCTGACTTACCGGTCGTAGTTCTAGGTAACCACTGTGACATGCAACACCATCGCCAGGTTCATCCCCATCACATAGACCAAGCGTTACACCATGCAAAGCTTACTAGGTACTACTAAATTTTAATAAGATGTGGCTCACTAATGTGTTTTTATAAAAAGAAAGACACTGTTTCACAATCTACAAATAAAGACCCAAATAAACTAACCACTGGTTAAAGTTACAATGTATGTCATTTTACATGATGACAGGAGGGATTACTTGAATCATCCTTGACAATTTGTGAAACAGGAACTATGGATTATAAATCCATGTTAAATATTTTATGCTATGACAAAGTGTAAGCTACACTTTGTTATAGCATCCAACCATCAAATTAGTAAGATACTTATTTGTTCAATTTGTAATAGAATGCATTGTACTGCTATGTAAAAATCAAGAATTTATATTCATGGTATGCTAAAAGCACCCCTGTTATATTGTTGTCTTTACAATGTATGTCTTATCCAAGTGTTTTGTTATTAGGACTGCCCCAATACGTTATGCAGAGTCGTCCATGAGGAATGGTTTTGGACTGAGACTATTGCACAAATTCCTCAGTGTTCCCTTCCTAAGGCTACAAAAAACCAGTTTATTAGAACTATTGCAATGGAATCAAAAGGATATGGAAGATATTGAAAAAGATTTGGATGAATTTCAAGTAATTTTTTTGCACAGGAAATATTTTTATTATTGTCAAGCATTTCTGTACAAGCATACATACGTGATTTAATTTCGCCGTTCCTTATACATATGAAACATCTAAAAGGCAGTGACTGTCACCAGAATTCCGAGGAGTCGCACTACAACTTGTTCGTGGACCGGCTGGCGAACAAGCGGCGGCAGAGCGTGGAGCCGCCTCGTGTCACCGAGCGCTCGCCCAGCATTGTGCTCGGCGCCGGTAAACCAATAGTGCCGCCTAATGTCAATCCACTTGTGAGTCCGTTATAATTTATCTATGCAATTTGTTAGCCTAAAAATCAGGTTTTTATTTATCAAGCCATTAACTTAATGGTAATAAAAAACGTTAATCTAAAATGTTTAGAAATTAAACTATATAGATGGTGAGTGAAGCTTATCCTCATAATTACCAGGTAGTCTCTGTGGAACTTTTTTATTGATTTTATTGAGCACAACTTTCATAAGCCCTTACTTAATTAATATTATTATATTCGTTTCAAGCTGGCACAGTCGATTAACCCTACTGCAGTATCTGCACCCACTATATCAGAGAATTCACAAGTAAAGCAGAGTCATTATGTCAGCCCAGAATTGCTAAAATCTAAACACACTATTAGTATGGATGTTACTCCATCCAGGCAACAGGACAGGTAAATAAAAATATAGCTTCAATAGCCATTTAATTCCTATTTTTAAACATTGTCAGAGTAAAGGAGAACAGTTTTCATAAGACAGTCAGTGTTATTGTTATTATATCAGTATGTACCTAATTTATATATATTATTTATTTTCTGGTTTATGCAACATTCTTACTTGTAGTGACATCAGCTCATCAGCTGGTATGAATATGTCAGCATCTTCAGGTGCATTGGAGGAGTTCTATGCAGGCACTCTGGACAGCAGCTTTTTGGAAGATCTGGCACCCATTTCACATAGTAACCAAGAAATCAGTTATGAAGTTGATAGGTACCTTATTTTGCTTTTAGGATATTTATATAGTATGTAGTACATGTTGTTTATGAAGTTCATTTCTTTTGCAGTGATGATGATAATAATACAACCAATCCAAAAGTAACTGTAGACGAAGATGATCTAGATTTTGAATGCACACCTAAAAGGATTTTAACAGATTCAAACTTGAACACAGAATATGTATCTAATATTGATAATGAAGATCACTTAAGAGGTTTATTCATAAAACAAACTTACATCAACGATGGCACAGATGTGACTAGCACTATATCAAATGATGTACATATTTCTGAAAATCAAATGGAGGTGTCATTGCAAAACGATTTTCCGATTTGGGCTAGAGATTCCAGCATAAGAAGATCTCCAGAAGGTAAATATAATAGTTTAAACAAAAATATAGAGATAAAGATATTGTGTGTCCTTTCATTCTTCCACTATTTTTTATTTTGTTTTCATGTTTGTCTCATTATGCGTGGCATATGTGGATATTGATTTGCTTCTTAAATTTGATAAGTACAAGAAATAACTCAAAGAATAATTTCAAATTAAATTCCAGGAGGTGAAGATCCAGATGTTAATAAAGAACTAGAGCAAAAGGTAAGTAGTACTTTCCACACTTATAAATGGGTTGCTAATGCTTTGTTGGGTTTAGGCCTAACTATAGATTTTTTTATGTTACCTATTATTATTATTAAATTAACAAGTAGCACAAAGAATGCCAAATATTAAGATGTTGGGCACACTGGGTAAAATCCTCCATTAAACCTTTTAGTTCCTATGAAGCCCTTTTTAAATGCATGCTAGTGCCACTTCGTGGAAATGTGACACACCGCCAAACTACATAATGTTTATTTACACTACTTTACTATGAAAAGCATTTATGTATTTCATAATCAATAGGTAGAAAAAAAACACAAAAAGAAGAAATCAAAGGAGAGAGGCGACTACAGCGAAAAGTCCGAACGAAAAGAGAAAAAACACAAAAGTAAAAAATCAAGAAGTGATAAAGATACTGGCAGCAAACAGCAAGATTTGTTGGCGCCCACTGGGGCAACAGACTTCAATTACGATGAATATGACAGTATTTAATGCTCGCCTTATATTTTTTGGCATTGAAAAGAATATAATGTTTAGTGGTTTATTACTTAAACCTAACATTCCTTGTTTCAGATCTATATGACGTATGTAATCGAATTATTGAGTATATTATTATTTTTTAAATTATATTGGATCTGTCGTGTCTAGTCAGTAAGCATGTGCAGAAATGTTGCATAAGATTGAAAACTAATTGTCACACTCGGACACTGCCTGTTTTAAAAGTGATTTTAAGTACTTGAATTAACAAACAAGTAATTTTAGATTACAATATTATTATGAGATCACAAGATATACTTTTACTGAAATTAAGCACAAGTTTATGCAGATATTCTTTAAGTCTAAACTTTACTTCAAAGCAGACAAAACTATCTTTATATTATGGAAGTTGGTCTCGCGTAGCTATCACCACCGTTAAAAATTTTGATTTGGTACAGTCACAGCTCTCGTGTATAGCAAAATTCAAGTGTATTTCATCAAAACGTACCTACCGTGAATTTATAGTATACAGATGTCATATTATTCTGGATGTAACGTTCTGTATATTATTATATCTTTGGCAATTGATGAAAACAAACTCAAATAGTGATACTATTTGAGCTTAAGACCATGAAAGCCTTAAAAGCCTGAAATGCCTTAAAAGAAAAAAAAAACAATACTTGTGCAGTTTTAAGTAAATTGAAATAAATCCATGGTAGGTACATGATGTGAATAGACTGATCATCGTGTACTGCAGTTTGAGTGAAGCGGCGAGTTACAGCAATTTGACATCTCTATTGGCAACTTACCTACCTATATACAAAAAATTATGTTTAATTTCAATCAACAATTAAATATCAATTAACTCAACTCCCAAACACTCCAATACCACATCTTGACAGGTTATATCTCAAAACATACATTATTATATCGAATATGTTTTTTTATGTTCATGTTATGGATGTTTAAATTTTAAAGCTTGTTGTCTTGTCTGTTAATGTGAAATGTTATATCGTGTAAGGTATTATCACGTTACAATTTTGTATTGTATTTGCTTGTTTATTAAAATGCAACATAATATACCTGTGTGTATTTTTTGCCTAAATGAATTTCCGATTCAATAAGAGATATTTAATTAAATAAAAGTGAAAATTTAGAAAACAAGACAATACTTTATTTGCAAACAATAGTACTTGTTTGCTTTTTTATCAGAACAAGAATTAGGTAATATTAAATTATTCCTTGTTGTTCTAATATACAACATAATATCTAATAGGATATCTATTATCTAAGGCTTGGAATAGTTTTTATTATTAATATACTTTATCATTTTGTATTTGAGCCCTTATGAAAATAATTTTACACTATCGTTAAATTTATATACGAATAGTTTTGTTCCGACTACGGGAAATCAAAACTCATATAGATGGGACAACGTCTTCAACGAAAGATTTTAATAAATAAATTACATTTTAAGAAATGTAAATATACAACCACATCGATATTTTATTGGTTAGATTATAAAAATTGGACCACCTGTAAGAAGTCCTTGCAGAAATGTAACAATATTACAAACAAAAATCTCTACATAACAGAACTTACAAATATTAGTCAACTTTATTTTATACATACTATAGTACACGATTATTTAACATTAATAATTACCTAAAATTATATTCTATACATTCTATGTGTAGTTATAATTTTCATTTCGTAATAAGTTAATAAAACTATAAAATATCCTCTTCAGTTAAAGATAGGCAATCAATAAGGCTAACGTAGGTATTGGAAACAATATTTGGTGAATTCACGGGTTTCTTTAAATACAACACTTGAAGTACTAATTATATTATTACATATTAATATATATATATATTTTACAAAGCACTTTGTACTTGGCGTTTCATTTCGATTTTAAGGTTTTAAGTTTCGATTACTTTCGAAATCAAGATCAAATCCATTAACAAATTGCTCACTGTTAAAAAAACTATATCCTTCCTAGCTGCTGCTGCTGCTACGAAACGGCTGTTGGATTTTTTTTATTGATTATATAATATATTTTAATATCTTCATTTTGATTGGTTTATTTTTAATTAGGACTAAGTTTAATTATGTGGTTTTATTTTAAAAAGCTAGTAAACTAAATAAAGCTTTTACAAAAAGAGAGACCTAATGTGAAAGTGTAGTTGTAGTTTATTTTGGTATTTACCTACATTACGAAAATTTGAAAAGGTCTTGTAAAATTACATATAAGTTAATAACATATGAGAGAGTACATAAGTTAATGGAAATGATCGCTCATTGTTTGTAATCGTACAAAAAATTAAAATTATAAAAATCATAAAGATAGCGAAATATGAAGCGGGTGTATAAACAAATATTTTTTTTTATTAAAATGCTGAAATTATAATTCATCACACAATATACCTATAACACAATTTTTATTATGATTTTTACGACACAACATAGCACTATCTTCATAATCGTAACGATTTCTTGTTATAAAACATTTTACAAATAATCCGTAAAATTTTATATACAACAAATCTAATTAATGCATTCCTAACTGCAATAAAATTGTTGCCCATATAAAAATGTGCATTGGGCGACATTTCACAACTATCATCTGCAACGAAAGTATATAATTTTAGCTTCAATTTCTTGTTTAATAATATTATATAACTGTAGATAATTTTATGCTGGCAGAACACATGTTACATCACTTATTGCATTTTGTAAAATTAACACTACAATTTCAATATTATATATTAACTGACAACAGCTTTTTACATAACAAGGAAATTACATATTTTATTACCGTATAAAACATTTAATCGGAGGCTGGCTGTAAAATACTCTGCACAACTCCAAAAAAGAAGCAAAGAAGTTGTCTTTATGACTGCGACAAAAAAAATTATGAGAACGTAAACATGTAAAAATTGTTAATAAATTAAACGAATGTTTTGATAAGTACTTGTAACACAATAATTCATTGTAAAACATAAAATCATTGTCGTTTTGGCACACTGTGTGGGTTTGTCGGTTGGAAGAACCAAATAAAATATCGGCTTAGAAATAATATACGCGAAACTTTGTGCAACTACAGTTCATAGTGCTTTTTCTAATTTCAGTTATTTACTACATTATTTTGTAGAGAATACCGGTATTCATATAGATTTCATTTACCTTCATTTATAAATATTTTGCATTTTGTATATCATACATTCATGTCAAACATCATTTTTATGTGTGTCGTTAAGGCTGCTTTTAACTGAGGAGTCTTATAATAGTATATTAGGTACGCTACTTTTATATAAGAATTTATGTGATAATGTTATTAAAAGCTTCCATTAATGCAACTGTGATTCATGTAGGTACAGAACTTCAAGGTAACAAGCATAATCTGTACCAAACAACTATTGAAAAAAGGAATGTTTCATCATTTATTGCAATTGAGATGGTAAAAATTTCCGCTTATTCATTTTATAGTGAATTTTGGATAAAATCTTAAAATCCTTGTAAATGATATGAAGAATTCTGAAACTTTGATGCCATATTTTAAAAGAATGGTAAACAATCATTGAAAAATATTTAAGATCTAATGCATGAGTATAAAACAATATCTAACTTGACTGAATTTTCCCTAGCTCTTACAATAATTATAATGTTTTCATATATCTCATTAACTATGAGCTGCAAAATAACTTGAATGCATTTCTAGCTTTTTTACTCTTATATCTATTTAGATAATCTTATGTACAATCTCTAACAAATAATTGTTCCATTATATAACTACATCACCCCATAACCCTCACTAGAGAAATATTATTAGAATCCATCGACACAGTTACTGTAACGTTGAAAGATTCTTTTGAGTACAGCGACATAAGAAAAGTCCTTAGCGCTCGTCAGTCCACACGGGACGTTTCCGTGAAACTGTCGTCCAAGTAACTCTGTAACGCTTGATGCCCGATATGACTCAACGAGTCGTATCCGACACTTTGCTCCACGAAGTTGTTGTGCACCTGATGTGGCGGCTCGACACGAAACTGGCCAAGGGTCCAGGGGTCCGTCAAGTCGTTGGACCTTCGAACGTTACTATCGAACGGGGACAGGTCGTTCCAGGGCTGGGGCGGCGGAGTGTTCAGCATCTGAGGCACGTTGTCGACGCGCTGCGTCATCTGCGGGTCCGGAGTGAAGGGCGAGCCCTCCCAGACGAGGGAGTCGATGGAGGAGGTGGGCGTCGCGCCGATCGAGTTGAACCCCCAGGAGGCGGGGATGTTGGGCAGCGCGCGGGGCAGGTGCGGCCGCGCGTCGGGGCTGGCCAGCTGGCAGTCGGCGCGCATCAGCGGGCTGTGCGCCACGCCCGGGCTCCTCTTGTTGCCGTACGAGTTGTCGACGCTCGGCCGCGGCGAGTACGGGCTGTGGTGCAGCCGGTCCTGCCGTGACATCGGGCTGTACTGGCCGGGTGTCTTGTTCGGGTTGTTCGGGTTGCTCCGCGTCACCTCGCCCTTCACTCCGAGGCCGGGGTCGGGGCTGGTGTGCGTGGAGGGGTGGGGCGAGAATGGGGGGTGGTGCTTCGTCATTGGACTGAAGTTGCCCGTATTCCAGGCGCCAGACTTTTGCAGGTCGGCTTTGACGATTTGGCTGGTGTCCGGACTCGGTTGCGCGGAGTAGGGACTAGGTTGTGACGAGTAGGGACTGGGTTGAGTCGAGTAAGGACTGGGTT
>DWBH01000497.1:0-12144 GCA_018230765.1 Ernsta delagoae
CCCTGAATCGCTTCGAGAAAAGATGGTACGGCCGTGCTGCGCGAGACTCGGCGGGGGCACTCCCGTGCCCCCAGATATTTATTAAACGTGTTAGAGCATTAGCTGTGAACAAATTAATATTAAATATCTACTAATAAGATTGCATTAATTAATGATCAATCAATTTGAGTTGTCTCAATTTGTCATTAATAACATGAGTTATTCTGTAGTCGTCACAATTTGATGTGTGTTGAGAGTCATGGCCATGTTCTGTTCATATTATATAATATTATGCATGTGTATATGTATATAAATTTTGATTGGAATATCAATCACCACACCTCTTTAATCATCATGTCATTAATCTGTCTAAATGAACATCTATATCAGTTTATTTTACATTATTTATGTCACTTAGAAGTAGTGGGTATTATAACCATCCCTTCCTAAATAAATAGCTTAAATATAGTGATTGCGGCAGTTATCTTTGACATTGAGTTGAAAAAATTGTTACTTTCAGAAGTCAAAAGAGCAAAATGACTAAAAAACATTAATTATTTATATTAACATGATACAAAACATGTCAGACGCTAATTTTATCAGGTGCAATACATCACGCCGAGGCTCATTTAGTCACGAGTCACGATGCATCATCGAAATCTTAAGAAATGTATATATCGACATGTTTTTATCCAGTCAATGATGTTGATGAAATCGCAAATGGAACTAGTGAATATAAAATGAGAGTAAAAGTAATTCATGGCCTTTCGTATCAAGTTACGACGACAGCTGACCTGTCTAAATGAACAATGGACCATGCAAGATACTCGTAAGATATGGCCGCCCATTCAACTACTGTTCGAAATGAGCAAAAACATATGTGATTAAATGGAGGCTTATCTGTTTATGACAGATATGATTACCTGTTTCTCTTTTCGTGATCTTATCCTTGTGATGTGTTTATAATATCGGATAATATATAATGTAAGCGATTGTTACTTAATTTTATTAATTTACCTTACTTGTTTCAGTTTGTTATTTTTAATTATATTTGATTTACTTGACCAAAAGAGATGATTAACCAATATTGGAAAATATATGTAGCTAGGAAAATTTGATTTTGAAATGAAAAAAAAAATTAGTCCCGATTTTTATAATTACCCGTTTTCTATTACTTTAAGATTTTTTCTGCATTAAAAGTGGAATACAGAGTAGGTATATGTAATAAAACATAAAACATATGTAATAAATCAGTCACTCAGATGATAAAAACCTTATATAAAAACATTTAAATCAAACAGTAGGATTAAACATTGTTACGGTTGTAATCTGATCAACAATAAACTTTGTGATCCGTAACCAATTTTATTATAGTACGGAATTTGTTCTCCAACGCAATCTCACATCAAAGATTCATATCTCTCTCCAAATTAAAATGGAATCTTAAGTTTATTTATGTATAATCAATTTTAAATCGTCTTTTTAAGATATGAGATTCTGGATGTTATACATTTATCAGCGATTTTTCCTATCCCATGGTCCTTCCACGGAGACTGATACATGGCCAGTTTTTTTGCCTGTGATCCACTAATGAAACTATGGGAAACTAGGTACCTACATATTTACCTATTCTTAAAACACAAACGACGGGGTGCTTTAAATTTAACGTATCTGTGTGTGTGTGTCTGTCTATGGCATCGTAGGTCCCAAACGGATGATCCGATTTTAATGCGGTTTTTTTCGATTGAAAGCTATATCAGTCGAGAGTGTTCTTAGCTATGTGTTTGGTAGAAATCGGTTCAAATCTTCAAGGTCATCAGGTCGTTTGTTAGGCGTGATAGCAATGTTACACGCTCAGTTTACTTGGGTATCATATAAAAGAACTTGAGAAGCAGATTACAATAGGTACCTTCACTATAAATGTCGGGGGTTTTTTAAATTTTTAATTTGTAGTTGTATATTACAATCTACTTGCCCTTTCGGTGATTAAGACGATCTTATTTCAGCGTGATCTACTTAGTTTTAATGATAGTGACATTTCCTTTAAAATGTAAGTGGTCAATTCTTCAACCACGATTTTTATACATCACGCACATGATTCACGACGGGTCACGAAGCCGATGATTGCCGAAGTCTGTCACCTTGTGGGTGAATGTTTGATTTACATGCGTGCACGAACGGCCCAGGCTATCGGGTTAAATAACCCTCATTCAAATGTATGTGGTAGCGTTGTTATGACAAGACCTTTTGGTGGTTACGTAGGTGTACAGGAATTAAATTATGGGAGACAATTGAGCTTTTATAAGTTACGTTAAGGTGTGGCGCAGACGGTACGCTTTTTGTGCGATCAGGTCTGCTCACATTTATGTCTAATCTAATAATTGTGCTCCAGACTTTTTGTGTGTCGTATGCGTTGCATTTATATAATGTAATTACAAAGGTTCTATTTTCACAGTCTAAAAATTGCGTCACGGATAGTCTATCATGTACGCTATCTAATCGAAGTGACTAATAGTCCGGGTACTGTACGAATAATTTACAGACTATTTATCCGTAACTATCCAATATATAAATAAGCATAAGCGTCGATGCTTTTTTTCAAAATAGCAGGTATGTACCTATGTGTAAATGATATACCTACAATGTAAAAATTAAAAGTATTAGACTAGTTAGAGTAATTAGTTATTAGACTAGTTAAGTTAGTAATTACTTCTGTTCTTAAAAATTTTAGAGAGTTTAATTCAAGTTATATTTCAGTGTCTTTATATAGTCTACATGCTCAGATTGGAAGAGAGTATTTATGGTACCTATCTCTTTCTACTTCTCTACTTTTTGCTTAAAACTTTCTAACTGCTAGAGCTAAACGCTTCACTGATACTGGGGTACAACGAAAAATTCTCCTTAATTAATATTGATCTGGAAGATAATAGATATCGTCATTAATAGCTAGTCTAGTCTAACTGACGTTACTCGTAAATCTTTAGTTAAACAGTTGGCTTGATTTATTAGAGGCTATCAATGTATCTGCTATAATTCTTATTTTATTAAGTTGTTAGAGCTTAGAACCGTTAGTGTTAAACGGTAAATTGTAATAAATATCATATTATCTTTAATTTTAAGTATAGAAATTTATCAAACGACACGGAATTAGTTCAGTCTTTGTTTGTGTGTTTATCTTCATTTTGTGTTGCTCTCAATTTTAAAGTGAATAATATTTATTCATTACGTGATAGCGTGTGAGAAAACATCTTGGATAAAATAAAGTATTGTGTGATGTTAAATTTATTTCGTAGTTTGATCAAACATCTTAATTTTTACATTCTTTGTTAATAACAGACGCTCAATCTTAAAAATCATAATAAGTTTGATAAATGTAATAATATTTTTAATGTATTTTACAAATCTTCTTTAATGTGTTGAGAGGATGACATATATTGAACAATTATGCTAAAGAGCCTTCCATATTTGGCTCTCAAGAAACTAAATTTTAAATTACTATTATATTTTTTTCGTGTCAATGACATATGACATTTTTATTCGTCTTTTTTGGCGATTAAAGAAAAGATAGGAGTATTAAATATGATGGCCAGTATGCTAGAAGCCATGAGGGGAACAAATAGATAGTTCATGCGTGAAGATTATACAGAAATATATGAAAAATTCTTCCTTTTCATATCCCCAAATTAGGATTCCCACAACCTAAAGAAACCGCTATGACGGTACTAACCTAAGCATATAGAACCTATCTAAGAACAATTAAATTATTATATCGACTTCAAAAAGGCGAGCCTTCCACGTATGTTTGGCTGTAATGGCTGTCTGTTTATTTTCCTGTATTTTAAGTTTATTTATAAATGGCATGGTGAAATAAGTCAGAAGATATATTTTATGTACTGTCTTTATTAAATAACCTAAATAGGTGTAATAAAACTAACTGTAAACAATCTTCATATGAACTTTTTTATTTTTATTTCATATGAATAAATGAATAAAAAAGTGGATGGAGAAAAGAGGTCGAGTCATATTTCTCTCAGGGGCTTAAAATATATAACTGTACAGACATAAACATTATAAAAGTGTAGATATTTGTTAGCATTGCTTCATAACTGTAAAAACATCGAGATATTCCTTCTTACACCTTTATATTTTAATTTAAAAATAAAACCATGTCAATTGATATCATTAAAGTAACTTACAACTGTCCTCATTGGCAGTTTTCGATGTGTTTTCTGGAAAAATACACATCGCAAATTTACCATTGTTTAACCACCTTATCGTTTAGCTACATTTTAGTTTTGTTCAACCAAACCCACAAATCTAAGGGAATTTTGCTTTGAAATCGTTTAGAATTAAATCTAAAAAATTTTGAATAAAAAAATTATAATTATAATGAAAAGTATATGTATGTATGCACCTAAATTTATTTACTCTTAGACATAATGTTTAAAGCATGGATTCTTTAAGTCACAGATGAAATTAAATTTAAAGTAGCTATATTATATGTATATTGCAGTATTTTCTAATGTTTTCTTAAATATTGGTTTACAGTATTTACAAGGGCTAATTAAAATATGTTCTTAAACCCTTTTTTAAACTTAACTAAGTAAATATTCGCGGATAATTTGTGTACCAGCCCGGTTGTTGAACTCATTTTTTTTTACTTCGAGTGGACAAGACCATCTTCTTGTTCGAAGCTTAAATATGCAAATATCTGTTAGTGCAAACTGTTTGTACACCGGTCGATGGCTTACATCTTGTTAAATATTTTAGTACTTTGAAGCTGTACGTTATTTTTAACTACCTGGGGCCCTACTGCCACCTTTTAAAAACCATCATATAACCTACGATGGATTGAATTGATGGAAATAATGTAATACTGATTTAAGAGGTGAGAGTAAGGCCGCTGTAATAAAACATCCAGTATAATAATACTCGTCAAATTTTAATATGCCGCTGGGTGCTAAAACAGTTTCAAAATTAATTATAATTACAGTGTGCAAACTAAATTTATGTTTTATAAAAAGAGTTGATATAAAGCATTTGATCTTGAATTTATCATATTTAATGAATCTCAAGTCTCTTGAATTCTAATTTTTTGTTAGTAGGTATACATTTTGCGTGTTGTTACCTTCTGGTATAACAAATGATATGGAGACAACATTTTGACATTTGCATGTGGATAATGCGTTTATTTTGGTGTAAAGTTTCATAAGATCTGTTTATCTTGAGACGAATCTTATACAAGTTATTTAGAGGATTAAAATATTTACATTTTTATTAACTGAATTCTTAATGAAATTATGTTTTGTTGACAACGTTCTGTACCTATAGACCCTACCTGAACCTTAGGTGCGTACATAGGTGCGTGTAATATATTTATTTTGAAGAAAGGAAACTGTTCAAATCCCATCGCTACGCCTTCGTACTTTTTATAAATTCGATTTTTATTCATTTACATCTCTTTAGCTGCTAAATTGAACGATGACAGTCTCTATATCTACGCTTAGGTATATTTCTATAGGTATATAGCAGACGAGAGCAGACGAACGCAGACGTTTAATTGCAATCTTTAAATAGGCCGTTTTTAGTATTAATACCTCCTTACACATACCTACCTAAATAGTGCTTCATTTGCTATTCAAAAGGTGAGTTTTAAAGAACCTTAAAACCGGTATCTTAAATGTTTATCGACACATTCTTCACTTGATTGGAATGTTCTAGACAATTTTAGGCTACCTTAAATCTCTACTCGCATTTAAATGCGACCACGACATTTGTATAAATTTTGTTCTGTGAGCATACCTAATCGTTCAAGTTCAGGGTTCTAACGTCCGATGAGTCAATGCCGTTTGAATAATTTGCGTCTAACTAGTAATATTGTGGAGGCGTTGATCCCGACACATTTGTTATGTAAATAGCATTGTTTAGGGCGTAATTAGCAATTATTATCCTCTTTTGATCATTCTAAACTATTAGCTTGTTCAAGATAAACAGATCCAGTACAGATAAGTAACAGTAGTTAATAAACAGTACTGGAAATTTGCGTAATCCCTGAGATTATTTTATCGTTCATGAGTTGAATAAAATCATGTATGCAGGCCACGTCACGTGATAAGTGGCAAGATGTTCAAATCCCTGGAAGGACACACCTTCCAACAAATACTTTAATAATATACCTACCACTGTATCCTCGCAGCAAATACTGTACCTATAGATAAAGTATCTATGCACAAAAAACTCCATTGCAAAAGAAGTTTAGTAGACTTGTAAAAAACTAGAAGTGTCCAATGAGGAAGTAAATGCGAACCCGAAGAATTCTGTACCGAGTTCTTACTTATTATTAACTTTACTTACTACGTTAAGTATTTATTTATAGATCTTGCATGGACCAGTTATTTGTTTACAGTTTATAGGACAATACTCCAGAATTTATTGTTTTATTTTTCATGATAAGGAAGTTACAATATTCACCTGACTGGGTGTAGTGTGTGGTTTTGTTGGTTCAACTTTCTTACACACGAAGTGTTAATTACATAAGCATCCATAATTATTATTCATTAACTGCGTCAACAGTTACTATTGATCTTTTCCGAGATTTTAGGAAACTATGTATATACCTTAAGGTAAATAATGAGAATGAGATTGAGTTTGTAAGTAGTCAACATAATTATTTAGAACTTATTTTAATCTTTTACAACATAAATGAAAATAATTATAAAAGATAACTACCTATTGTTATTTATTAAAGGAAAATGTGAATTATTTATCTTTTATCTCATTAAATAGGCTTTGTTTTTCTTTTTATTCTTTATATAGCTTTATGCCTACAAGCAATAGGTTATGTATATTCAGACATCCGGACGCCTACGCTGCCGTTAATTTTAGTTTGATGATAGAGCGCAAAAAGATTTATGAGGCCCATTATATACACTAACATTTAATACAAAATACAATACAATTTTTCATCCCTATATGTAATGAAAGTTAAAGTAAAGAGAGCAGTGGTGTTTCGCAATTTATAGAGTTCGAAATCGGCAGAACTCTACCAATTTATTTTTTGTCACTAAACAGAATAATATAGCGTCTTTCTTCTTATACAATCAAGTTTATTTTTTTGCTTACTTAGTTTTGTAAACAACTACTAAAAATTGAGACCTCGTATATGTTTTTGATATTATAAAAAATACTAGAACAAATGCATGTACAGGAATTCAAGTTAAGTAAATATATTTTATACTATGTTAATTGTACATGTCCTATTTAGTATTTGTGTCTCGAACAAAATCGTAAATAAAAGACTAATTAAGTATACTATTATCCTTTGTCAAGATTTACTGATATGATATGCAAATTGGTCATTAATACAGCCATATGGCATGTTAACGGTTTCCAACGCGCCACTAGTAACCTCAATACATATCAGCCGGGCCAGGAATTAAAATGCACACTGCATTAGTTACCTGGTTTCTTTAATATCAACGTCCTGCGTGCGCTACAGTGAAATAAACTATTCACATCGCAAAAATTAAAGGGGCAAAAATTTTTCGAATTTCTTGTCAATTTTCTACATTCTGTGTTTCAGTGAAAAATGGTCAAATTTTTTTGTTTCTTTTATTTTTGCGATGTGTATATATTATATCGATCTCTTTTTAAAATTTATCAATGTATGTTTGTATGTCTCTGTTTATGTATGTATACTGTCTTTAAATTTTACTTTTAGTAAAGTAAAATCACGTAACTTAAAAACGTGTAAAGCATAGATTATTTATAAAATATTATTTACCTACATTATAAACCTTGATAACAAAAAAAGTCGAAAAGGTTTAAGTCGTTTATATTATTATAGTAAAGTATTTTTAAAAAACGAACTTCCAGCATGTTTTAAAACATTTTTAAAATTTAAAAATCGAATGTCATTGGTGACGCAGGGCGACTCTACCTGTGCAAAGCTCTACAAATCGAGACGAGCCCCCGAGATCTCGATGTCTTTGAATGTCAAGGGCGGAGCCTCGAAGTAAATAGTACATAAACTACGTTCATTATGTTCCGTATGTCGGCCAGAACCTGTACTAGTACAGATAGTATAGGCCTGTTCTAGTAATTGCTTACTTATTGTACAAGCAACGTTTCAATATTTCAACATTGATAAGATAAAGTAAAGTAAACGTATTTTTTATTATGACTGAAATTGGACTAGGCTGTAATTGAATATAATATTCTTATGTACCGTATGTAACTTACTTTCTTATACTTTTAATTTTTATGAATTAAATGTATCTATTATAAAAATAAAATTATAGTAACATTGTAAAAATAGTAAAATCAACATTTCTGCTTTATGAATACGAGTATTTCTTCATACAAAACATTGTCTACAACAGTTTTATAGAAGCGAAACATAGTAAAATTTTCTCCTTTTAAAACACTATGGGAATAAAAAGTATCGTGAGAATAAAACTTAACGATAACATTTTAAAAGCAATTTTATTGAATGGGCCTCCATTACTTACATTTCACGGCTGATTTTGATAATTCTTGAAAGAATAATTGTAGTGAAATGAAATTATAGCCAGAACAATGGTATTATGGAAGTGATCTGAAGTCGACGGTGAAACGGAGAGAGGATAAGATTAATGTGTCTGTCAACTGTCTCTTAATAAGAAAATTGTACGCCCAAATTTTGGAACGCTTATTCATAAAAATAATACCCTAGTAGTAAGTAGTAAGCATTTATTTTCACTCAAACATCGACTCGCTGATTATACTGTGGATAAATACGACGATCAAAAGTTAAACGTTCCATTAATCAAAGGATCAACCTGATATAAAAATTATTAAAAAATGCTGATCCATTAAACATGGGAATATGAAACAAATGACTGCATCAAAAACAAGGCACTGTCGCTCTTACGAGGGATCCATAATAAATGACTTAACATTGACGAGTTCCATTCATCATTTTTGATGTGAATTCATCTTTATAGGATAAAAAAGACTATAGGTAGCTATATCATAAGATGTCTAATGTAATTAATTTATGATCGCAATTATTTTCTTGCTTGTAGGTATAATAGTACCTAATAAAATTATGTACCGTTTTATAGCGTCTCACTGAGCTATATTAAACTATTGACCAATTAAAAATACAAAACCGGAAAACGATTGAGGTTAATGACTATTTATAAAGCAAAGTATACTAAATAGATAGGGTGTGGTTTTTTAACCATTTACCTAGTGATTACTATTTAACTACTAACAAGTTTTTTGTCTTGTCTTCTCCTTTGCAGGATGCAATATCTTTCACATAAAATACCATATTTATGATAGGATTATACAAAGACTAGCTTCTTTCGTTGGGTTTACTTTGTACAAAACAGACGATGAAAGTAGGTATGTCCTTGTATTTAGCGCAACCTGATTGAAATTGCTTAGGTAAATAAGATTAAACTATAACATAGATAGCATTCTAATATTCCCAAACATAACACCTACCTACATCCTCAGCCTACATCACACATACATTATTATTTAATCTATTAAATTTATTATATTTTATTATTTATTTACCTATCTATTTAGATACCTATAATTCAGTGCACAATGTGTATTTGCCGTTTCCTCTCTGATATCCCTGCTTCTGTGAATTACTGCTAAAATCAAAGTTGTATTACTGTAACTTCCAGCTAACGATAAATTCTACGAATTTACCCGTGTTATCAATTTATTTATTTAATTTATAGGTTTATATTTAGCAAGTGTGTAGCAGTATGTTACACACGTATCTATATACGATAATAAATCTTTGATATTTTAATAATTGATGACTAAGTGCGAGTGGTACTCACCAAGGGGTTCCGTATGGGTAAGGATTTAAGTTTATGGCTGAATCTTTTAATTGCATAGGTAAATGGTACCAACACATTCAATTTTTTTACGTTGTGTAAAATTCAATTACTTATTAGGAGGACAGTAGATAGAGATACCTATTACATCACCAAAACTTTTACTCGCGAAAAAACGTTACTCATTCGGTTCGCAGCATAAATCACTTCTTGCTTGAATACATTTTGTGGCAAGAATTTTATTGAGTCTTCAAGGATGACGTTTTGCTTGCCATTATATGCAAATGATTCTAGTAAACGCCTTTACACGGATTAACGTGAGACATCCGTGAGTAAGTGTGTAATAATATCAACCTAAAGGAGTACCGACCTTTGAGATGAGAAAATAAATTATGATCGTGGATCCCGTATCCACGGGATCATTAGACTTTGTTTAGGTACTTATTGTAATTTATCAGTACTTTAATTGCTAAGTCAATAGGTAAATAAACACAAAAGAGAGAGATGGATAAATGAGTGCACTCATCGCGGCTGACAACAATTGACTTATTAATTACTATTAGATCTGTACATTACATAATGTACCTTTCAAACGACAAAAAAACAGAAGAGGTTTTAAGAGTCGTAGTTACACTTTTTTACGCTTTTTTTACACATTTATTTAAATTTTTATCTATTTAATTTAATATATATAAGAATTCAGACCTTAATGAGTTTTACTAAGTTTGCACGTCTACTATCGAATAAACCCACTCAATACTACTTACTAAATTTTGTTTTAACAAAATAAAATCGACCCTGAAATTCTGCATTTTAATAATTTACTTACCTATCTATTATTTTGTTTGCTTACTTTTAATACCTCTACTGCCTACCTACTTACTTAATTTAATTTAATTTGACAATAGAATTTAAAAGAAACTTCGGTCAAAATTACAAATTTCGAGCATGGCGTCCTCTGCGCCGCTGTGTTCACCAGCATTTTTATCTCCACAAATGGAGATTAAATCGATTTTTATTACCACAACACCTGACTTTTTGTACCCTATCAAATTTCTATCGAATACCGTTGTGTAAATGTATGCCAATACATTTTATGCCGAGATTTTGCCTGTTTTTGCATAAACATAGCTTTTTATAATAGGTAGGTAGTAGGTACCTAATGAAAATACGATTCGCCAGATCAAATAACATTAAGTATAAAAAAAACGATGTTTTTGTCTAAAATTTTCTAAAATTCATTTGATTTTAGGATTCATTTTTTTTATTCTCCGTTTGATACGCCTTTTTCATAAATTCATTTCACTAATAACGTCTCTAGTAGAGACGTTATTGTAGAGAGATTAGAACTCTACCTCTCAGTTTGTGAACAAAACAAGCATAATTATACACTTGATAAAACAATTTGAAAAAAAAAATGAATTTTTTAACTACTTCGGTATTTATATAATATTTCTTGATACTTGTGTCCATATATGGGTATGTTTAATTTATGTTTTTTTTTCACTCTTTTCTAGATGGAGATTATAAAGTATCGACGAGGAGGAGCATCATTTCTAACATACTGGATATTTTTACTGCAGGTAACAAAATAATAATAACATAACATCTTAAACCTACCTACTATTTATTTACACGACACAAAAGTTTTGAGTAGTAGGTAAGTAGGTACCTGAAGCCTGTAACAGAAAAAAGACTAAGAACGTAATAGATTTCAATAATCACTAGCTAAACCGGGGAACTTCATACCGCCAACTAAACCATTCTTGTAAAAGAGATACCCACTAAATGTCATCAAAATCAGTCCAGCCGTTTAGAGGAGTTAAATGACAAATAATAACATCGATAAAAATTCATAGGTTTATGTTGACACCTGTTTATATTTAATTCTATATATATATTTTCTATTTAAAATAAAATAAAATAAAAAAGCACGAACAAAAGATTTATAGAACGTTTCTCGTCTCACAGATGTTAGGCAGCACTCGTCGTGGGGCGGAGGGCCACGGTCGGCTCATGGACCCGCCCGCCAGAAACTCCATGTGGCGGCTAGGGTTCCCAAACCCAGTCAATTACAACGACAACGAACTGTTTTGCGGCGGATACGCCGGTCAGTATCGGTTTGCATGAGTTCTAACACTTCTACTCTACCTATCTACCTAATACCTACCATTATCTTATTCAATAGTAATAATCAGTCTATCTGTCCATTACTGGGTATTGGTCTCTACTGTAATGGTCTGGGACCTTTTTTTTTTTTTTTTTTTTTTTTTTTTTTTTTTTTTTTTTTCCCAGGGAAAATTTTTTTCCCCCCCCCCCCCCC
>DWBH01000498.1:0-12140 GCA_018230765.1 Ernsta delagoae
CACGCTGCTCCAACGCGGGTTGGTGGAGACGGGTTAGCGGCCAACCGGTCCATCATACGACCATAATATTTTAACTCAAACCAAAATCTGATTGTTTGATTCGTTTGAACGTCTTGGGAGCCTTAGTCAGGTATTTTCCTACGATATCTAATATCAATCAGCGTAATACTAAAATGGTCTTTTTCTTGCCAGCGTAAGCGTAACATAAAGCCTTAGGTACTTTGTGAAATACGAGAATACTTTGTCTATTGTGCTAATAAAACAAGGTTGTTATTTTTTTACTACGTATTTGATATTATACCTATTATTTCACTTTATTTGATGAGAGAATGTCAGAAATACTCGTAGGCATTTTCTATTTCAGCTTCAGTGATATTGATATGATACTGCCAGGTAAATGGTATTAAATGTATATCATTTGACAAATGATATCATTTGATATACCTACCTTTACGAATATTTCCAAATTATATTGTCAGTATATTATAGGGCATACTTACGTGACTTAGGTTACAAGTTACTAGTTATTATTTTACTCTTACGTTTAACTCGTACGCGCTCGTACAATATTTAAACAACGGTATCTATTAACTTGTAATAAGTAAAAACATATAAAAATAAGGTGTAGGTACATAATTGTGCGTAAATATTTATAAATTTTCCTCTATTTAAAAATTTCGTGAAAAAGCAGCATGAAATAAAATTGAGTTCGTAACGAAAACTATACGAGAAGTGGACAATGAAGATAATGAACAAAATAGCGGTAGGATTCTAAATGGGACGCTAAGTAAATGAATTGCTTAATGCGCTTTGGGGCGTTGGGGCTGTTGGTTGATGCAAGTGTATTTATGGAGTGCTACAGGAATTTTCAGCGCAGTCGTATCCCCGCCATAGCGCGGGGCAGGCCGCCACTCCGGGTTTACCATTAATCTTCCGAAATATGTAAGCGCTTCCCAAGTCATAAATTCATAATATAGCATTAGTAATATACGGAAAAATCCAGTAGTCGCCTACCATTTATCAAACAATGGTTTGATTTTTCCACTATTAAGTACAGGAGCCTTATTTCAAAATGTTAGAAAGATTCAAATTTGATTTCAATCCGAATGGGTGAAACTAAATAATTTATTCATAATTTTGAAATTGTGCTTAAACTATTTCTTCAAAGCTTAAGAAAACAATTGCTATAAATAAATAATACAAAACAATTCTTTTCCAGGAATGTATGTGATCCGGTGCTTTGGCGCAATGTTTTTCATGATGGTGGTGTTTAATCTCTTCGCTGCGTACGGCAACCCTGGAGCCTGTACCTTCACCTTCGTCGTGATGACCCTCCTGATGTTCGCCATTTTCATCATTCTGCTGCTAATTTCCCGCCAACCGCAGAACCGGTAAGATCTACTTAACCGTAGATATAATTTAAAAATTCACCATATAAATATAATATTTGTTTTATTTTCATTGCAATGTTTTTGATTTTAACAATAAGTTTAAAGCGACGAAGCTACCTATTTATATAAACTATAAATGCTTTTTGCATTAGTTTCACCATTTGTACCACTGTGGTGTACTAAAATATAAATAAACGAATGCAAGAGATACCTACGTAGATTACAAAATAGTTCTTGCTGTCTACAAAATAAGCTTTCAATCGTGTTACAGCACAGGAGGTTTGCTCTTTTTATTGTTTTTTTTTTCTCTATAATGTTGTAGCGCCGGCTTGATCTACACGACTCCTGGACTCCCGTTCGTGCCTGCCATTGCCATGATGATCAACATCTACCTGATCCTTAACCTGTCCGTGCTCACTCTCGCTCGATTTACCTTTTGGATGATTTTTGGTGAGCCCTTTTCTCATCTTAATTTAAACATTTTATATCGCGTTATTCCGTACGAACTTCAAAACTACTGAGCTGATTTTAATCAAAAGTTACACCTTTGTAAAGTTTGATCTAACTTGAGAAACACTAGAATGTATTCTTCAATTTATAGTTGCGTTATTTTTACGAAGGTCAACTAGTAGACTTTTAGATGACAGATATTGGGAACCTATGAAGGGACATAGATCGATTGTACGCAGGGTGTATCATGAAATAATACAAAAAAAAATTCGTTAAATTTTTTCCTAATATTTTTTTAGAACCCAAAATTAAGTGCTTACACATAGTTTTTTACTCTAGATTTTGTTCACATTGGCTCTGGAGCCAGCAAACGAACAAGTATTCGTAACTTATTTATTTAAATTTCGAATGTCATGTGATGCAATGCGTCGAAGTCTTTTCGATGTGTGTTTACGCGTATCAAAATATTTTTAAATTTAATGCGACATAAAAAGTTTATAACATTTTTAAGAACGACCTACATTTATGATTATGAGGTCTTAAAAAATACTTGATTTATTAAAAGTTTGACATAAAATATGAAATTAAGTTATCAAATTCAAATTCTTTAATAAAATGCAAACGCGATGTTAACACTGATACTTAAAACTATAAAGTTAATTAGTTATCAAGATTTTTTACAATCTCTATTTGTTTGGGAAACCTTAAGTTACCCATAGCGTAGTGGAGTCTGTATCTACTTCTACAATAAATCTGCATACTTTCAGGAATGATCATGTATTTCAAATACGGCATCAAGAACTCGATCCTGGAGACCAACCCACCGCAGCCTCGCGCAATGACTCCACCCCCGCCAAACCCCCTGGACCGCACCACCATCCCCCCCGCACCCGCCACGCAACCTCGCCCAGACCGCAACATCTTCGAGGGTGATGGACTCTATGGTGGACATGACCAGTGAGTACCTACTACCACACTTGAACTCCGCTGAACCTCTGTAGCGGCATTATCATTATATTTGGATCGTAAAGTTGACGCACTATCTTCGCTACCAAAGATGGAGCTAGTCTCTTCATCTCATTTTTCTAACTTCCAGTGCTGTGGTGCATTGTTGTTCGATAAGACTTTATAAATTAAAACAATAAATTATTATAATTTTCAATTGACTAAAGTTAGATAATATAATCATCCAATGGTAGGAAAAATCAATTAGTTTGTTTTACATTTAAAAAAACTTCCAGATTCAACGACCCCCTGCTGGCATGGCATGTTGCTGACTTGGAACCAGTCCAATCTACTTCCCGTGGCTACTCTACTTCTGGATTCATGAATGTTGAGACCCGGTAAGTAAGAAAAGTAGCGTCACGCCACTTAAACATCTAACACATAACTGTGTTGGGATTTGAAGGTTTCTCCGAAGGACAATGTGTAAGACTAAGAATACATTATTTGACATTAAAAAATCTTTGGCTGGACGCGATTTCAATTACCTACATTTACCTACAACAACCTGCAACCAAATTAAAACGATGATTCTTGGTTTTCTGATCCTAGTCCTTGGGATTTGTGTAGTCTTGGGATTGGTGTAGATATCTTTTTGTATGTCTACGACACCCACGCCTTAAGTCAAGTGCTTATGACATTCACGCGTTAAACTCAACTTCACCAATTTCCTTACTGAAGTAGTTCTTATAATTGCTTGGGTAAATTGTTTAGCAAACCACTATTAAGTAACAAAATGTCTGAGAGCATAAGTTCGGGTAGCTTACAGTGATATTTGTTAATTTTGTTTCAGCTATGATGCCCGCACCAACAGCACCACCTCCCATGCGTCCTCCCGCCCGCCCTGGGCCTACCCTGATTCCACTTACGATAACTGGGATTAAACAGTTGTAACATCCCTCAATCCTTTGGTATACAAAAAAACATTGACTCCCCTACAAACCGTTATGATTAAAGGTGTTGTTGAAACATGAAATGAACATTATAACAAAGCGTTAAAGTTCATTGTACGATGAGCTTTGAATTGAGACCGTAATGAAATGAACTCGTTACAGAGGACGGTTCAAAAGCGCTCATTCTGATCTGAAGTTTTTTTGTATATCAAGGCCGCAATCATATTTAATCCCATAGGTGTGTATTTTATCATGTTCAACTCATATTATTAATACTTTAATTGTTGTATCTTGATGTCTGTAATGGAAAACATTTAACCGTATAGTATGTGTCACAGTAGATATTATACTCGTAATATAAACAATAATCGTTTTGTGTGTATAAGGCCCCGTATGGTTATATACTAGAGGCTGCCTCGGTTCGAGTAGCCTGTATCTGAGCTTGAGAAATGTTGCAAATCGCGGTGAGTCCTTTATAACATCGTTGTCTTGCGTGACATGATGTTGTACGAAAATGCGTCTCCTCTAAGCACACATCAGACTGAGGTTCACTTAAGCGCGCCAAAACTTTGACAAACAGTCGAATTTGATTCAGCCGATCGGCTGCCTCTAGTCAATACGCGGCCACAATAACTACGGTAGCAAATTAAACAGATCTTGTTCGGGTACATAACTAGGAGAGCAAACAGAATTTAAATTGGATAGGACTCAAGAACTTTCTTCGCAGCCGTAACTAAAAACTTATCATAAATCGTGATAGTCTCAATACCCACATGCATGAACGGTGCCAAATTATGTTCATCTATTGCCTATAACTACATGGGGGGCAGCGAGATGTGTTTCATTTTCTGAAAGCCCGCACTCAATACTAAAATAACATCGGAATCAATTTACATACATTCATAATTCATAAGAGGCACATCATAATTACTAATGAACATTTTGATCTCTTTATTGTTATTGTAACGAAATAATTAGGTATACGTATTTATACTATATATACCTATATATGTATTATGTACTTACTTATCACCACCATAGCTGATGAACGTTTTTCACTAGATGATATTATTATCTACATTAGCTCGGAAAAATGGACAAGTAGACAAATAACAGAGAAATGTCTGTTCTACATATTACACGTATGCCTTATCGGCATATTTGTAAGTACCTTTGCAACATCACGATTGGCTGATTGTTGTCACGTTACAAACCAGTTTGATGCGGATTGTCTAATAGCTTCTACTTTACTCGACTAATCAAGTAATGTGTGGATTTGCCACGAATAATTATATTGTAAAGGAATATAGAGGCACTACTTTTTATTTCAATTGTATGTTTTAAATATTTCACTTTCAAACCTAAACCAACCCAGACATATCGAGCGAATTTCGTATAATAATCTTTAACTATTTTGATTACTATCTTCCCTTTTTGAATAAATATAGGTAGTTCTGATATCTACATAATACTTAAAAAGTTGCTTCAATCTGTATAATATTCTGTTATTCAACTGACACAATTTTATTCTTT
The DNA here is from genome assembly GCA_018230765.1 of Ernsta delagoae. Classification (NCBI taxonomy): domain Eukaryota; kingdom Metazoa; phylum Arthropoda; class Insecta; order Lepidoptera; family Hesperiidae; genus Ernsta; species Ernsta delagoae. The sequence goes on from DWBH01000498.1 coordinate 5,270, forward strand.
TATCACGTTAGGAAAGATAATTTTTTAATTGAAATTATTTTTGTAAACATTTACAGATTAATATAAACTATTTAGAAGCTCACTAAATACTATCAGTGATTTTATTGTAAAAAAAAACAGTAAATAAATACCTACTTTGGTGTAAAAATTCAATATAAACCTAGGTTTGTGTTCATACGAGTACATCCTAGCACAGCAGTACAGCACTTACCTATACACAGGCTCATAAAAAATTAGCATTGAAATGAAGATTTATTCGAATGGACTATCAATCAGTTGTCAGTTCAACCAATTAAACTCCAAACAACATCATATAAGCAAAATTATTTTTAGTAAAGTTTAGTTTTATAATGGAAAAATTGAAAAATACAAATTACGAGCGAGTCACGCTACTCACGCTCAACGTAGCAATCAAAATCTTAATCTTATCTATTTTAAATAAATTTAAAACTGTGTATATAAGAGGTTACCTAATTTCTCTTTTAATTGATATTTTTGACTTTAAAAGATATCCTTAAAATTTATATAATATCTCTATAGGTACTTATTTCTATTTCCTATATTTTTTTACCTTTTTTATAAAACAGGTTTGTTTGAGTATCTATTTTTTTACCATCTAAGACTTTTATACTAGTTAATTAGATTATTTGACTATAGATTTGTTATTGTAAATATTATTACTAACCTTTTTTCAAATTTCACGTAGAAACATTTCGCCTAATGTTGTAGTTTAATGTAAGTTTTTAATGTCCTGATGCATAATTCGCTTAATTTCTGGTTCTGTTTTCGTTATATTAAAGTTTCTTTTATTATTATACTGTAATTACATATGCCAGAAGTGTTTTTTGATGGCGAATAACATCGTTTTTATGCGAATAAGAGCGAATAACAGCTACCACAGTGAAGAGGTTAATTGAAAATTGGGTATTCGATATTCACAAGACAAGTAAAGTGTGGATCTGTGTATGTATCTACCTACCTACCTACAAAATCTGCTGACATTGTACAAAAATTGCAAAATTTAAAAAAATATTTTAGTGCCAAGAATGGCAGCCTAAAAATAAGTTTTTACTTATGTATCTAACTATCCAATTTATTCTTAACTACTTCTGATATAACAATAAAAGATATAACATCATCATTATCGATTTGTTATGTTCATCACCATCACGTTATGTAGCACTTTAATGTTACCTGTGAATTGTTTCTCAAAACACATTCAAGTGCAAAAATAATTACCAAAAAAGGCGATGTTTCTCAATATTAAGTTTCATTTGTTAATACGTGCCCTAGACTACGTCACCATAGAGTTAATAAAGTTGGATATTTTATTTAATTTAGGTAATATATTTTAAGTATAAATAATAATAAGAGGGAAAAGAGAGTGTGCATTATTTTTGATTTGTCTCCAAAATCTATTTCACGATTTGTGAGTTTATTTCAATGATTTTGTAATATTTTTTTTTACTATTCGAAAGTTATAAAATCTTAAATAGCCCCAGCATGTAGGTAAGTAGGTTTAATACATGCTACTTACGACTGCCGCTAGACTACCAAATTATAAATTCTATTTCATTTTAATGTTTGTATAACCAGTCAAGATAATGTACTACCTAAATAGATTCCTACAATATGTGATGACTAGGTATAGTGATACCTACTTTTTTCACTTTTTACTTTTTCAGGCGGTTTCAGTTTCATTATGAATTCTTTTCCGACGGCTTTAATCCATAAAATTTGCATGAATGTGATATTTTAGGTAACTTATTTAACTTTTAAAACTTTTTAAGCCTTTAATTAAAGGAGTCTAGAGTTTCCGATAACACGGTACTTACAACTCGCAGTAACTAATCTGTTGATGAATATATTATGTTAATTTGTAAATTTATTTTTATATCGTAAATGTGTAGTTAGTAACTAGTACTTAGTAGTAGTACCAGATTAGGATTTAGTTTATCCTTAAGTTTTTTAGTTTTAAATTCTATTGCTTTCGAATTTTTTATGAGAAACCTATCCTGGGCTTAAAGCCTTCTTTAAATGACTTTTTTCTCAACTCCAGATTGGAATTATAGAAAAAAATCTTAATCATATGATAAATTAATCATACCAATTGATTGTCTGCATATCTCTGAGCTTCTACTTTTATAAACTTATTACTTTTGCTAAAAAAAGTAAAAAAAAACCACATACTTACTATTATCTAGGTACTTACCTAATAATTGAAAGCTTTTGGCACGTATATAGCTCATAAAAAACGTTAACAAGACGAGTAAGTACTTAAGGTAAAATGTTGAATAATTTGATAATACCTAGGCCTTATTCGTCGAATATTGTTGTTGTTTAATTATAACGAGTAGGATATTAAATATTAATTGTTGGCTTCTCTGAGAGAATGACGAGTAAGTAGGTAGATAAGATGGATTTCTTAAGAGGTGGAGGTACGTAAAATGAGAATGATTGTGTAAAATGGATATTGTCAATGACAAATTTTCGTGCCCAGGCAGAGTTTTTTTAGCAACATGGGATAACTGTAGAGCGCTCCAAACGATTTATTGCAGCCGAATGCCTGCGAAATAGAGATCATTGTAAAATGGAAATTACGCCTACCGGACTGATTCTAAAAAAACCCGAATGAGACGTAAAACAGTAGAAATAAGTGTTAGCGTTTCATAAAAATTTCTAGTAGTTACCTACTTACTTAAATAGTTTTTAGTTATTGTAAGTTTTTTTTGTATATTAAAACAGAGATACAACGCAAGAACCTCATTAATTTACTAAATAGAAGAGAATGCAGCACCACAGCTGTTACGTAGTTTTAATTACTTCTATTATTCACGTTTAGCGAACAACAGTTCGTAAACCTTAGGTTATTTAATAATACATTATAAGTAATCAAATAGATTTTAAATGTTTATCTCTAATTGTTATCATTATTGTAGTCTAGTAAGAATCTGTGTCCGTGCTTGCAATTACCTACAGCTTCCAGTAGCAGCTTTTTATGCTCGTCTCATCATTCGGTAGCCACGTTCCTACAAAATTATTTTATTATAACACTTTAGGTATTCTCATTTCGTTTTAATTTGCTCTTCAATTTTCCTATTCAAAATAAACAATAACATTCCTCTTTAATGGAAATTGTGCTCTCCATTTTATTTTAAGTATAATTTTATTAAGTTTTGGAAAAAGACGGGTATTATTTTTTTATTAATAGTAGGTACCTTACATAAGTATATTGAGGACATTTATTTTAAGAATTTATTATAAGTTACTGTAATTGTTAGGTAGTTTAACGCCCTTATCAGTTTCTTCAGATGTGATTTAAATATTTCGGTAGATACTTATATCGTTATTGGCCACTTGTTAAGTTTTCTTTTATTTTCCTAAGTACTTTAAACTTGTTATATTTGATAAATTCTTTAAAATATGTTATTTTGTTTCATACTTCATTAAAGGTTTAATTTTACTATGTAAACATTAGTTAGGTATATTAAATTACCTATAAATACCTACACACCTAAATACCCATACCCGTCATTTGGACAAAAAGGGGGTTTTCTGGAAAGTTTTAGTTGTTTCTGGAGTCCAAAGTGTGACCTACCTATCAGTAGGTAGATTTTATAGTGCATTTTTCAAATTTTAACTTACGAGGTCAAGGTAAGCATATCTACTTCTTATCTTTGTCAATCCATGAAACATGCAAAACATTCCTGTTCAAATTATAATAATATTAACTCTATTTTCTATTGATTTAATAAGTACGAGCGCCAGTTTGTTCTATATAGTAGGTACATCATAGGTTTTTTGATCAATCTCTTCCTTTAGTAGTAAAACAGAACCACATAACTATTCACCAGCCATCGGTGAACGACAAAGATAAAATTCGAAAAGAGCGCAACAAAATCTGTTTTCAAATCTTTCGGAATCTTTCAGTTTAAAGAACCAAATTTTATGTATTACTGTTATTTCTAAAATTAGTTTTGTTACCTACATCTCTGTTAAAGTTTTAAAGTAAGTATATTAATAATATAGGTATAATTACATTTACTTTAGGTCTAAGACCTTACCATTATTTTTCCTACTGAACTTTTTAAAACCATAATCAATTTTTACTATCTATTTAATACTTGATAGATACTTAGTAATAAAAAGTAAATTTTAAGGTTTTCTGTAAGCGTTTAAAAAATTAAAGTATGTACCTACTTAATATATTTCTAATTTCATTTATTTTTGATATACTGGTAATTATTTGTTTAATGATTGATTTATGCTTATTGTTAAATTACTAAAACAAATATGTATGTAGCTTAAATTTATTTTGTAGCTTAGACCAAAGAATATATTATCTGCTTTATCAAAATACCTACGTGCTCAGATTTTCGAACTTTATGTGGAGTAGCGCAAATATATTTCCACACTGGTAGGTACCTAGCTACTTAACACTTGATTTCCGCCTAAAATCATACATAGGTACATGCTAGAGCATACCAATGAACTACCTGTACCTATTAATACCTAGTAGGTGTTAAGTTTTCAACTGTTGTATGTTCCTAAGTACATATTATTAGTATCTGATTATGTTTCCCTATAAGTATCTACACTCCTTGGAGTCAGAGTACTTTGGACTACATTATTTTTCGTGTAGGGTTAAAACAAAATATGCCAAAGCGCGAGGCTTTTCGTTAGTTTAACGAGTTAATTCGTTTCTGACCATAATTTTTAAAGAAGTCAGATTTCGAAAATTTATAACCGACAAAAGTAAGACCGATTTTATTATTGCGATGACGGAAATCTACCTATTTATATCTGTGGACCAATCGTTTTGCATGCCATATCAACTAGGTATGACGTCATAATCCACCACTGACCGATAGATGCTTATACATCAGTGTAGGTAAATAGTTAATAAACTTTGAACAGAAATAAATTAAATTGGTTTAGGTAGGGTATCTATGTACTTTAAGTCCTTTGTAGGTATCTACGAAATGATTTTACTGGTGAACAATTTACATTCTTATAATTTTAACTTCGCGCGACATTATACATATATACCTAGCTAGCCTATTTACCTACCTATCCGCAAATAAATCGCAGTCCCAAAAATATTAAAATTATCGCTTGTTTTAACATTTCTAAACTTTATACTTACCTACCTAAGTAGGTGTAAGAATGTATAATCATACTGTCACATACCTATTCTTTAAAGTATATATTATTATTACTAATTACTAAGTATATAATATTCGTAGCGCATTTTATCCAGGGATAGCGTCTTTGACGCTTTGTAGCTTGTAAGTGATGTTCGTATTACTATACTATAAGCAGTCTATTGCAACCAATGCGGTCTGTGTGCTGACATCTACGGGACTCCGTAACTATTTATCTTGTAAACTTTCGCTGTACAAGTTCCGAATCACAGCAGCATTGGAATTTTCGGCGTAGTTATCTATAATGCGCTCGGATTGATTTAAATGTTGACCGGTTTATCGCGATTACCTGCGAGTTTTCGATCCAAGACCACTCGGTAACATAATGCCTCAACTATACGCACAACAAACGCACGTGGGAAGTTAGGGTACTTTGTGTACGCCGAAAGATGTGTTAGGAGATACGGAAATGGACCAATGTGGAATTTTGAATGTAGAAACTGCTATGGTTCGGAACTAATTTTTGTGATATTCAAACGACTTTAGATTCTAAGTTTGGAACTGTAATAGAATGTTTAATAAATCAAGTGGTGTTTCATTTCTACCCTCAATCCTTGTGACAAACGCTACCATAGGTATAAAAGACATTCAAAATTCAATAATTCATAAGATCAAAAATTGCAGAATTTTGCAGAACAGCATCATTAAAATATTGATTGTTCATTACTTTATTAATGAGATTATAATGTACTTATAGGTACCTACTTAATTAAGTATAATTATATCTACATAGTGTAGGGATTCAAAAAAATAAAACTTGTTTATTGTTAGCAACATTTAATTATGTTGATCATATTATTAATATGCTTTAAATTTTTCACACACCTTACATCAAAGTACACATATAATCCCATAAATACATTTTTTCAAAATGTACATAGTTTTTAACAGAATGCGTCTAAAAATAAAATTGACGCGACACTTTTTATGATCTTATCATGTTCACTACATCGAAACAATTAAAGATTTTTATAACTGATATTTTATCAGTAATACATACTAAGTTAATCTACTCATAAATTAATAACACATTTTATAATACTTTTAGCACACGTGAGTGTTGAAAGTTTGATGTTAGTATTGCACTTGTAAAGAAAGTTACTTACTGTTCAAGTGTTCACCGTAGTAGAAGTGTAAAAAAATACCAAAAAACGTATGTAGTTGTATTATAGAGGAAGAGTCAATACACTGATAATTATGATACGTATAGACAATATACCTTTAAGACTTTGTATAAATCAATTTGACAATGCAAATTATGCTTAGATAATTATGACGAAAACATCCAATAAAACGCAGATTACGTGACGGAAATCTAAACAAAACTAACATAATATTGTTTATTAGGGAAATGGAATTTAAAGTGCAATCGTACAGTAAATATTTTGATTGGCTACGAAAGTTAAAAAGCAATTAAAATGGGGGTGAGATATCATTAATTTTATCAAGTGTAAATGTCGAACAAAGTACCTACGTAAAATATATTTTATCTTGTATTATAATAATATACTATATTATTATGCTCAATTTTATTACAGAAACTGAGATCAGGATATACAAAAGCGTAAGTAAAACAATACATCAGAGTATAATTCACTGAATACGTTATTTACGTCGATAGTAAGTATATTATTGTATCTGGGGCACGGCAGGGCACCCGCCGAGTC
>DWBH01000499.1:0-12128 GCA_018230765.1 Ernsta delagoae
ACAAAGTTCTAATCCATCAACAAGTCCCACAAATTAGAAAAATGTGGGTGACAATTGGATGGAGGTACCTAAAAAGCATTAACGGAATAACACGGCAGCCATCGTTAAATTGATTACTGTGTAGCAATTTGAAAAGGAGGAAATAATCCTGTTATCGTTAGCCTTACCTAGTCGCCAAATTGAATTGACCTGTTATGCCTTATCTAGAAATAGTATCTGCTCACGGAAATAGCTCGTACGCTTGCTTTTGCTGAAGGAGTTTTTGGGATTCATTTGGGTTTTTTGCTGTTTTGTGGATGTCTTTATTAGATACTAGCTGATCGTCGTAACTCTGTCTGCGTCTGTGTCATACACTACCCGATCTCTCAAAATTGTTTAAAAAAGCGGTAAAAAGTCTATGTACATCAGAGATAATATCGGCTTCTAATGGAAAAAGAAGTTTTCAAATCGGTCTAGTAGTTTCGGAGCCTAATCAACACAAACAAACAAATAAATCTTTATAAAGACTTCATAAAGATCTATCAATCTGTATAAAGTACGTGGCAAATTAAAAGAGTAAGAATAATTCGAAGTTTTGTTCTAAATGTTGCCACGAACCACTCACTTTATGTCTAACGTGGAAGCACACACAATATAATATATTCGAAGAATGCTTAATTTCACCAAGACATACTTGCTCTGGCGTATTCAAACAACTCATTAGACAATAAAGGCAGTAGTAAGTATAATACAAAGCGGCCATTATCGCCGCTAGTTGCTCCCCGGCCCGCATGTCGCGAGACCGCAACCACAACCCTTTGCAAGATTACTACCACGATGAAATTCTACGTAACGTATAATTATACAACGGACGACTACATGAGAATTTACCGAACTTGAGAATTTACACCGATTCGCGGGTTCTCCCACAATGCGGGAATACTAGATACATTACTGGTCTAACAACCTTGAAAGATAAGTTTGAGATACAATCTGAATTAATGGAATCAAAGACAAACCCTAAAGACAATAATCCTAACACTCAAGATATATAATCAGGTACAATTTTTTAAGTAGCTGCTTGTAGGAGTCGATTTGAAAAGTAATGTAAAACATAAAGATGTACCACGCTTTGTACTACTTCAACTATTGTTTTAGTTCATAGCGTTTCTTCAATGAAGTATTAAGCAGGTATTATGGTAAGTTTTAGCATTAACTGTACTAAGAATTGTAAACATAATTTACAATCTGTCATAACATTCATTCATTCATTATTACTAATTTCTTACAATAATACATAAAGTACATGACTACATGGTCAATGCTATTACAGCGTTAGAGAAACATTGTTTTGTTTAGTTCGTTTACTTTCTCAATAGTATATTCATAGCATCCTCATACTTCCGTCTCATTGACCACGAGTCTCGTTACTGGCTCGAACGTTGTACACTTGTCAATCACGGGACTAGGATCCGTAAAGTGTTATTTCGGCGAATTTACTACCATTTTGTTTGTGAAAAAAAGAGTAGCCCCTAACCATTAGGGATATTACAGTTCTCATTTATTTTAGCTTGAGGTTGTGTGTGCTTTAGTATTTCGATGAAATATTGCGCGTAATTTTTCTTTTGTCAAGGATTAGTTGTTCTGTGAATTAGGTAGGTACCTATCTACACCTTTTGCATTCAAAATTTAATTTTACCTTCTATCAAAGCCTGAAACAATTGCTAAACAACAGTAGGTACTTATATATGTAGGTACTTTATCTACCTAACCTATAAACTCGGGTAGCATAGGTGCCTTAATTACGTATATCAAAATAATTGTGATACTTACGTTATTGCTAAACTTTTGCTGACGCGTTTCTCTAAAGTGCGATGTTGTTATTAATTTGAAATAAAGCATTAAAACAATTCTCGCTTAAAAGTTTTAATGCCCTTAAATGGTATTAGCAGGTGAATTTTTATATCTTTGTAAATATCAAATGGAAAATTGCGAAAAAAGTTCCAATGATCTATTTTAACCTCTAGATCTCGAAAACCATATAAATCAGTTATAGCGACATCTAGTAGCTGTAACAAATATTAATAACTATTCTTAAATTTAACAACTGTTGTAAGTTCACAAAACAATTGTAAGATGTCACTAAAATATATGAATGTCTGTCTCAACAGATGGCTCTGTATGACTGAACCTATTGACCTGATTTAGTACAGATGTCGCTACTTGCTAATATTTATTTTGGAGTCGTCAATAATAGATGTCGCCCTAACAAGGAAGAAAGGCGGGAAAATTACATAAATCATAGACAGATGATAATAAATATTTATTTACTATCATTTTACGTAATCATTACTTTACTTCCGTGAAAAATGATAATAATGACAAAGTACTATACATATGTAACGAAGCAAAACAAAGTGGGTTATTGACCTTATTCTCCGTTTGCAACTATTAGAACTTTTTGTTTAAAAAATATTCGTTCATTTCTTTAATAAATACGTGTAGGATAAAATTATATTTATCTTGGACCAGACAATTTTAAGAAAGAATATTTTTTATCACGGAGTCATTTAATGGACTCCTTATTTATATAAGGGTTCCTATCGCTCGCTCGATTTTACACTGTGTATTTAACTAACTGCAGGTAGGTTAACTATTTGTAGAAATAGAAATTAGAGAGACAGAAATTTTGATGAGAGAAAAAGACAATTAAATAACATATCACGATGGAATTTATTTTTTAATGTCAATGATAGATTACAGTTTTAAACAAAAAGTAACTTTGCACGCTGTTAAAAAGATACCGTTATAACATAGTATGGTATTGGTGTATACAGTTAGAATTCAACGAAAAAAATATAATAATGGCCGAGTTTATTGTACAGTCCTATTAGCTACAAACTTAAATCATCAAAACATCGGGCTCAATATGAGCTATGGACATTCTCGACCATCGGTCTTCCCTGAGTAATTGACCAGGTTGTACGTACAAAAACCAGAATTTCATTGAAAACATTTTATTTTATTTTGTATACCTTTCACTTATATTTTCATAAATATCACAGCAGGTAAAGACCGGGCGAAAATCTGAAAATTACACTACTTTAGCATGCAATGCAATTAACGCAACGTCTACAATAGTATCATTTACATTTACAATTGATTTGACTGTTCAATGGACTTGATAATTGAAAATTTACTTACTGGACACAAATTTAACAAATCAAAAACAAGCACACAATCCATTTTGTTGTCCGTTATTTGTCTAAGTTTAAAACAAGTGAAGTTATACATAAACAAAATGCAATTTCATGTGCTAAACGAACAACAGGTAATGAATGGTGCATCGTGTTAATTTTAACAATATCAGAAAATATCTACTTATTTCAATTTTAGGAGTCACGTCACGTTAAAATTGTACCATGTATCAGTCTCACTCACGACACAAAACGAATGATATAAAATACTGCATAAAACGATAAGGTTCTTCTTTAATATCCACAAGGTAAATACAAGTGTATAATATAGGCTCCATGATACTACCTATTTGATCGATGTTCGTCTTCGAATACGATCATGTCTAAAATAAGTTAATGAACTACAAAATGCCCTATAGTCAATATTACAGTAATTATCAAGGCATCATTGTTTTCTATCATTATTATTGGATTTTCGTCACTAGTATGCGCGACCGCATCTTCCTAAAATCATTCATAACTTTAAATTATAATTAAACTAAATTCATTTGACTATCACTCATGCTTACAACATTCACATATCGGCAACAAAACAACACTCAAACATCAGTGTTCTAATACTTAATAATACAAATCTAGGCTTTTACATCACAATGAAGTGCTGAATGAATGAAGATTTACATTATATTGGTCATAAGAATAAATTGGTCGAAACGATATGTCAAGAAAGAGGGCAGGACGCCCGTGCAACCTTTAAAGGGAAATTTAGAAATTCGAGTAAAGATATGATTAGGTGTGATTACAACCATGGAGTTGTTGGTTGAGGTCAATCGCCTGATCAGCGCTCAAGAGTCCTGCTTCTTAGCTGCTAGAATACGTATGTTTCTGAGGCGGTTAATACACGTATATTTGCTTGAGCTGGGGCTTCAGCTCGGGCGGGATCGTGTACACCTCTTGTTCGGGCTTCTTCTTTACCAGTCGTTTCCAACGACCACCAATGTTCTTGCGTAAGCTGCGAAAACTCGCTCGCTCGTTGCCGATCGGCTGCATCAAGTTGTCCTAGAAAGAAAAGAGAACAGAATTTAAAAACCGGTTCTTTGAACTAAAACGTCTGGAATAAGTTTGTTGACCCCAAAGATCGGCGCCCGATTTAGTGGTTCCGTTAACGTCCCCGATGCATTAGGTGCATTGCCGCTTGTGTGGCAACGATTTCGAGTTACACAATGCACCCCACAAGCTATATTTAGATTCTGTTGCCAGCCAAACAAACGTTGATAGATGTCGTTTTGAATTATGTTAAGTATTATTAGTCTGACGCGAGAAGTTTTTGTGAGCGTTGCCTGAATGGATCTTTGTTATTATTGTGATTGTGTTTATTTTTTTTCTCATGAAGTTATCTAGGAAACGCGAAATAAACGTTGAGGCCGTGCGAGTATGATGTCGAGCCTTGAATACACTATTCAAAGGCACATTAGCATTATTCGTTTCCTGGTGGCGTCTTGATATTGCTGATCGTATATTGCAAACATACTACACCTACCACATACGTAACACTAACTAGGTACTGACGAAACGGTTCAATGTGTAGGCCTCGGGAAACGGTAACCAGACCGTGTTAATGAGGTTAACGTTTTTTGTGAGGTTGCACTTTTGAGAGTACCGTTTGTTTGCAATGTTTTCATTACTGTCTATAGTTAGAGGCAGGCTGCATTAAGAAAGAAGGTCGAGCGGTTACAACATGCTCGCCTTGTGCAGCTTTCTACTCCGCAAGCGTGTCCCGACATTTAAATTATTATTTCGCACTTAGATATCGTGGTCGCCGTTTAACCAACTCTCTCTCGCGTGGCGGGGACGTGGGTCGCACCCGTCACGATTTCTTTTGAAACTCAATGTTTGCGTTCCCAACTTTCCATATTGTTTTGTTTGATCGTCACATCAGATTCGCGACTAAACTAGAAAACGTTTACATCTGGCGTGTGGCATTAAAATAACATCTGGGCCAAGTATAAATGTTGCAACTGGTTCCATTCTTGAAATAGGATGTTAATGAGTTTGTGTTTATGTTGCAATGCGGTCAATGTTTTGATAACTAACCTGATCATGAGAATAGACGTAAGGCGGAGGCAGCGGCGGTGGGAACTGCCACAAGGAAGGCTGTAGGTAGGCAACAGGCTCCGGCGGTGGTTGCGGCGCAGCCTGGAGCACAGCTTCGGCTGGGTGTACCGAAGCGGAGTGCTCCTCACGCTTGCGCAGCTTGCTGTGGACGATGCGAATAGCCATCATAGTACCGTTATTTCCAACCATCGTGGCAAACGGTCCTTCAACGCAAGAATAACTGAACACACTGGGCTGGATCACAGGTAACAAGTTCCAGTCGGGCAGTCACAACATTTCAATTTCACAGTTTTCACTCACAGCCGTATCGCGGTCTAGACGACGCGCGTAACTAATAACTAATTTAAATAAATTATCACAACTATCTATATTTTGTAAGTAGAGCTATTGCACATATCACTGCTCGTAGGAACGCGCGGTAGACCGCGTTAGGCGAGCTTCAGCTGCGCGGTGACTAGAATTTTATCGTAAATGTGGCCGGCAGGTGCCTAGCAAAGCGCTCGCTCGTGCCAAACGACCTCTACGGAGTACTCCATGCGTCTGAGTTGAAGTGGAGGGGCGTCCACCGCTTTTATATGATCGCGTCTGACGCGGCGCCAGCGCGGGTGGAGGGGTGAAGGGGGGAGGATTTGACGATGTGGCCGTTTTCCGCGAAAAACTACGACTGGTGGCGATTCCGTCGGTCGCTCTCATATCGTAATGATAATGACGCATCCGACCGTTGGTTAGTCCCGCTTGCCCAAGCCATAAAATTAATTCACAGACGTTTAAAAATGTTTATAGCGTAATCTTATAGATTTGGGTTTTGCTGTGACGGCAGTGAGTGAAAATCTGTCATTTAAAACCAGTAATGTCAGGAATTCTTACGTTGTAACCTGTTATATACGTTATACATACCTAATAAAAAACTTAATCACACTTAAAGATAATAAAGCTATGAGATCAGAACACATCAATCAAAAGTAACAAGTAGATAAGCAGTTCCTGGAATGACTACAATAGTCTTCTATAGTAGACCGACTAGTCATAAGAACGTAAGTAAACAGAGAACACGCCCCCGTTTCAGCACTAAAACTTATCTAGAACGTCAAGATAATTGGATACAATAATGAGCTCATATTGATTTTGTAGATGATAACGAATGCGAGGGAGACTTCCTGCGTTTCACCATTAAACGAGTTCAAAGTCCAGAGAACGTTAATGTATAGCAATCCATACTGAGTTTACGCACATCTGTGTCTATTGGTGAAGCGGGCGAAACACGGTGTGACATTGCATCTCTTTCGGTCAAACACATGCACTCATATATTGTTGAAGGAGGTGCGTATTCAGCGCTTTCGGCTTATAAAGGCAAAGTAGGGCTGCAGGGCAAGGGAGAGCGGGAAGGTGCAACGTCCTTAGTTCGCTCTAACTCACCCGAGCCTTTGGGCTTTTGACTCGTCCGTGGGATAAAAAACACAGGTAGTGAGCCATTATAAGTCGTTACCCTTGAGAACCGTCTGGAGGATGGCGATGAGAAACTATGCATTAAATAATTATGACGCTAATACTTAACAAAAATCTGTTTAAGTCGTATTGCTTATTCTTTTATACATAAACATATTAGAAATCAGTCCAGAATCACGTACAGAAATTAATGAAAGTTATCATAATAATATATTATTCGAATAATACAATGAAGACGATTTCTTGTACGTACCACATTATCTTCATTTCCAAAGTCACGCTCAGATGTCTTTATCTCAAACATTAAATTAAAAACGTACAGCCACAAGTCAATTAATTTATATGCGTGCCAGACACAGCAACGCTATTGGCTGATAAAGGAACCTTGGCGAAATATCGAGTTCATCTAAAATATCAACAATCGAGCGAGTGGTAGTTACCAAGGAGATTATAATAAAGCTGCTTTTATCGCCTACACTTTTGTACACGAGTATATCTATGTGGGATTATAGAGACGGTGGGATATCTACATATATTATTCTCTTCTCGTTTTGAAAGTTTAAACGGGACTCATTTATTTAATCACAATAATAACGAGCTACATTTATCAGGTAAAAGAAAGTTCTTTTATCAGTTTCTTTTCACGATAATTATAATCGTATCACAAGATTGCCACACGATCACGTTTCGACAAATAAGACGTTCAGATTTATCTGGTGTGATGTTTTAGTGTGCCCAAGATGTTTTTTAAGTAATGGTGCCAACAACGGAATGTTTTGACCCCTCTTTTGCGTCACTAGGGGTTATCACGTTGACATGGCTTCCAATATTATGGAAAAAATCTCGAGAAATACTACGATTTTTCTACATAATATACCTATCGTGTATGTTGCTGATAGCAACAGCACTGACAGTGAAGGTGAACGTTCTGGAAAGGTCGTGTGTGAAATTCAATATATAAAATGAAAAAGCTACCAATTGATGGAATGATTACTGCCCAAGTCTGACTGTAGTTTGACGTCATCAGTTACTCAATAGGATTGAATTTTTCGTTATAACAGCAAATAAAAGTATCGCCGACATAATATCAATCCTATATTGATTGGTTATAAAGAGAGAGTTCTTCACTCCTATTACCTTTTGTAACTCTCTTGATTTCTACCCACTAATTTTTATTAATAGATGTTTACTGTATAATAGCTAGTTGTTCATAGTTGATTTTCAGAAGGTAATATTCATTTTTAACGATTAATTAAAATATAATAGTTAAACCTGTTAATAAATAACTTTGTATGTCTGTAGTTTGTACGTGCTAATCTCAAAGTCGGCTTAAACGATTTAAGTGCGGTTTTCAACTAATGTTTTAATTCGATTGGACTTTATATTGGATTTCACAACTTCTCCAGAGTTTTTGGCCGAACGAAGTCGTAGGAATAAGCTAGTTGTACCTACCTAAATAAATGAATAATTACAAGATAACTTGTGCGGTTCACTGGAGTGCACAAAACAGAATCAAAATCATGTACCTACCTATTTATTAACTTTAAACAAGGATCTATTAAATACGGAAAATTGTACCTTGCACATTGAATAAAATACAACTGAATAAGTTTTTAGTGAATTTGCTTTAATCAATCAAACATCTGCTTAAAACCGTACACGAGACATTAAACCTTATGTCGTTTTGTTTAAAATACTTATTAGCGTACGCGATCCACATACCTGATTCTTTATCGCGAGTTCTCAGATGAAGATCTGAAGATGAAATGAGATCGTTTCTCGGTAGGGTCGTTTATAATGTAGGTACTTTTATGTTTACGAATTCATCGTCTGAGTCTGTTATATAAACGTTTGAAAGTGGCTACACAGTCAGTAATATTGTTTACAGTTTCTCCCCCCGAGGTGAAACTGTATAAGGGATGTACTGACTACCTAAAACATGTATTGTATGCGATTCCGAAAGGATATATTTAAAATTTGCACATTTAGGTAAACCATGGGATATTAAACTTAAATTTCAGGCATAATGAGTACACCTATTTTATCATTTTGTTCAGATTTAATTATTTTCGACCCAGATACCCATTAAATGAAATAGAAATTGGCTACGAATTTGATTGAAGGAATAATCTTAGTGCAGAAAAAAGAATAATATACGGTGTTGTTTATTCATAAAATAAGAGAGATAAATTTATGAAGATTAAATTAATTCAAAGTTCATTGCCACCAATGTCACTGTTAATTTTCCATCTCCCCAGTGTTAAGTTTACACATTAAATACATATTTATACACCTACATAATTATGTCGTATTATACGATAAAATGATACGAACAAAGTATCGTTAAATGTGGTTTTCTGCGTTTTTTGCTTATTATATTCATTGTGACAATAATAAGACACATCTGGAGGTCATTCTAATAACTTTGGCACAAAAAGAGTCGACAAATATAAGTAGTGATAGCGATAGCTCTGCTCTGATAGGTGACATGCTCTTTAAATTTTTGATATTGTATTTAATATCTATCTTCTTCTGTTGTGATGACAAATAATCGTTCTTTTCTGACACCCTATCCCAGTGTTGGATCTATGTATGACATTATAATGCACTAACATCTGTATTCAGATAAAAGAAAAGAATCAAACTGTTACGTGGTCAAAACAACAAAGAAAGATTTTATAAAAAGATGTTCAATATGTTACATTTATTGCAGTTAAAAACAGCAAAACACCAGATTCGAGCATAAAACAACAATGCAATTGTCCAGTCCTTATTAGTTTGGAAGGCATTGTACGACCGACCGCGACCTTGTCGCCTTACGGTCGACGATCAGTTCCTGCTATATTCCTTCAGCCACACGTTTTTGTCCGTCTCTCCAATACTGACTCATTGTACGGAGTTGTCAGATTTAAATAGAATCGCATGTTGGTTAAAATAAGCAATCACTTTTAACGAAATCCATGCGTGCTAAACAGAATTAAATGCTCAATATCCAATACTTTCAAGTTTCAGGTGTCGAGTGTAATGAAGTAGACACGAGAGTGGCATATATTACGGGCAATCACAAGGAATTTACCTTGACCAGACAGAAGATAACCTTGCAGCACGACAGAACGATAGCAACCAGTTTCTCAGTGTAAGTCTCGCGACAATATTGCGACGAAAATAAACTGATCGACCGAATTGGGGTAATGAATTGCAACCTACGACTGCTGTGTTATGATCCATAAATACTGCACCGTTGACGCCATCATCAATGACAGATGAGTCTAACTAATGGTTCAGCTTGGTGACTGTGAGCAAGCGACTGTAGCCACGTGGTCCATCTTAGTGTGGACGCGCAAGCAGTAGTGTGACTGGTCGGGCAATGTGTTCAAGTTACCCGCGCTCGAAGGGGTTGTTCTTGTCTCGTCCGCAGAGGCAGACGATGGTCTTGTTGACTGACAGCACGATCAGGGAGTTGTGCTCGAGCACAACACCGACTTCGCAGTTTTCCTCTTTACACTTCATCGCCTCGACGGCGATCGGAGCGAAGAGCATCGAAAGGCGGCACAGACACTTGACACAGAGAGTTTGTTGGGCTTGAGCGAGGGCGGCGAAGCCGAGGCGCCGGCGTGGGGCGCTCGGCGCGTTTTGGCGCAGACTGCCGGTCAACCGCCGTGAGTTCTCATGCCGCCGACACCGCGGTGACTATTTGACTGGCCCGTGGCGTCGACACCACGCCTCGCGCAGCGCGCCAGTGGGTGGCGACTGTACAGTGTACGGCGAACACGCACCTCTCCCGTTACCTTATTGCTATGTTATGGGGACTCGACCTCGCACCGCGAAAGCCCTCCACAATCAACATGCGTTACGGTATTTTGAACACGTTCGTTAGTTACACCTAGCCCTTACTTAGCCTGTCATCGAACGTCGCGCGAAATGCGGCAGTCAGCGGCAATTTCGCACAGATATTTCGAAGACCATAATTTAAGCTGATTGGCTGTCACTAATTGCCCTATTGTCTCGGCAGAGTTATTTTTTTAATTTTGAAACGCTCTGTGCAGATCGGCTTTGTTATTCAGCCTTTGTTGCTTGACTGAAAACAGTTGTACGTCAACGGATGTCGGTCCAAGTGTATTCCATACATAACAAATGTCGCGGGACTAAGCCGGGAGATAATTCAGCTCATTATTTATGTATCGCGATCGCGACTAATATTTAAGATTAAGTATTTTGCAATGTTATTAGCTGTTGTGCATGAACGCTCATATGGAACTAGAGAGTCGGAGAAATCCTTGTGTTCTTCTATGTGAAAGTCTCCTGTGAAACTCAAACAATAAGTTACTTTACATACGGCCGCAAATTAGTCTTAACTACCTTTTTTTTAATGTGTAATTCTATTACATTAATATGATATAACATTGGCCATTACGGTTTCATTACGCGAAGACGTCAAAGTTTTCATTTAGATACAATCAAGTACATATATAAAGGCGAAGGCACATAGCCCTTGTTATCAGTGGATAAGATACATCGAGTGGGCATAAAGGGAGTGTTTGCTAAATCCGTTGGTACATTCTCATGAAGCTACTTTTAAGCCGATGTCTGGACCAGTTCCAGCACATGTGTGAATGCAATGTACGAATTAGGTACTTAAGATAACTAACTAAAACAGTTGAACAATAATGAGACATCGAAATTTGCATATTTGCAAGTTGTTATAACTAACAGATACCTACAATTTGTACATATCAGTGCTCATCAGTTGACAATCATTGGCCTACAGTACAGTAGGTACCGGACTTCATGCTACATAACAATTCGATCTAAATCAACAAATAACTCTGTGATCATCGTCATCAACATACGGTCGACAGGACATCAAAGAACTGAATCAGCCTCAATTCAATTGTGTAGTTTAATCCAAATCAAAATGGATACGCCTAACTGGTAACGTCAATTCTATTCAATGATTGGTACGTAAGCTCATTGTGTAACTCGTATGTTTGTTACAGTAATACGTAAGTGAGTCTAAAAGTGTTGAAGGCAATACAAGTAATAATAGACACAAGAGCATGAAAAACCTACGAAGACAATAGCACACTCACTATGAGCAAACATGACCCAAAGCTGCTGTGTCAAGGAGCTTGCCTCAAGTCAATAGAACTGGGTCATAAAAGTTATTTGTTTGACGATTGAAACACGTTACTGTGAAGGGAGGCTAAAACCATTATTTTCTCATTTACTACGCGAGCTCCACACATAAGTTTTTCATCTATACAATTTAATATTATTTCAATTTCAATAAGGAGACATTATGTATCCCACCAATAACATAAATGTACAAAAATCCGAGTCTCGCACCGTAAAAAGTTATGAGATCTAATGTAAAGCCGAGTCAGTTCTGTT